>CARXXK010000351.1:74723-206449 GCA_949089665.1 Macrosiphum euphorbiae | reverse complement strand
AAAAAAAAAGGTGGGTAAGTGGATGTCGCTCTGCTGTACTGTAGGTTACAAGTGGGTCACTGTATAATGGATGGTATTAAATTTGAATTCAATGATACAATATCATTGTATAAGAAAAACGATTCTGAGCGAAGACGGTATGTCAGTCTAGGTTTAAGACAAATTATATACATATCTATGGTATTAAAAAAAAATTGACCTATAATAAATTCCAAATTAATCATATCACATTATCACAATATCCATTAGGTACTTATAACACGTTATACATCAAGATCAATTACAAACCCTGATACTATCATTGATATATAATAGTACACTTTAGAAGTTTCAAGTAGGTACCCACGAATAATATTATATAATCACAACAAAATAACTAGGTTTTTTAACATGTTATTTCGTCCAAATTTGAACATAAAATGACTATAAAAATAAACTGTGATTGTATATTTTTTAGATTTTTCGGTAAGAGAATTAACTACTTACGTAGAATCTTGTTTTAAATTTTCAATCCTTAGCTATAAAAACTGAACATTTTAGAATTTATTAATTACGATGATTAATAATTTTCGAGATTTTGAAAAATTCTGTCAAAATTCGATCTTTAAATGCTTATAAAAAAAAACTGTGCCTATGTATTTTTAATATTTTTCAACTGCTATTGTAACAATATATCAGGAGCCTTGTATAAAATTTTTACACTTTTTGGCCCAACAGATAAAACTTTATTGATATTTGTAGAAAAAAAAACTAAAAAAAATTGAAAGCTGTAAATGTCCATAAACAGCTCAAAAAGAGTCAAAATATTTTCAAAATTGTATGGTGTATAGAAAATGCTAATTTAAACATTCAGTGAAATTTTCATGTATCTACAGTTGTTCGTTTTTGAATTGCAACAAAATAAGGAAATCGCTACATGAGTAATCGAGTGAAAATCCAATGTTGTAAAAATTTGAATTTCAAACGCTCATAAAAATTTAATTTGACTGTCCGGTAGAGATTTTTTTATTGATAAAGGTAGATAATCTTATAAGGAATCTTGTGTTTCATTTTCAAATCTTAGATTTAAAAAGAAAAATTTTTACGAATTCTTAACTCAAAAAAATTTGCTAATTTTCGTGATTTTTCCATATTTTGTCAATTTTTGAACTTTAAATGCTTATAAAAAAAATTGTGACTAAGGATTTTTAATATTTTTCATCTGCCTTTGAAACAACATATTAGGAGCCTTCTATTAAATTTTCAAGCTTTCGCAACCAACAAATACAATTTTATTGATATTTTTAGAAAAAAAACTAAAAAAAAAATGGAAAATGAAAATGTCCCTAAACAGTTCAAAATAAATCAAAATATTTTGAAAATTTTATCGTGTATAGAAAATGCAAATATAAACAACCAGTGAAAATTTCATGTATCTACGGTCATTTGTTTTAAAGTTACACCAAAAACCAAATTCGATTTTGTCAAAAACTGATTTTGCGTGAAAATTCCCGTTTTTCCTTAATTTTTATGTTGTTTTTCCCGGCGCTTGTGAAAACTATTGGGAATTTTAAATTTTGACCTCCCCAATGCACCAACGATATTCACTTTCCAATCGAACAAGATACTGAAGTCGAAAATCGAAGCATTATTTCGACTACTTATCGTGTACACAGACACAAAAATAAAAAAATAAAAAAATAAAAAAATAAAAAAATAAAAAAATAAAAAAATAAAAAAATAAAAAAATAAAAAAATAAAAAAAAAACACACATCATTGTAAAATCAATACATTCATCGTTTCACTCAGAATCTAAAATGAAATGGAACAATTATAGAAAAAGTAAGTGTACGGGATAAGGTGATATAATACGTAAAAATATGAGTATATGACCCATTCGACAATGTCCTTCTAAGAGTGAGACTCGACGGCGAGCCTTATTACTATAGTATACGTGTTAAGCGGTATAATAAATTAATATTTGTTGAAGTAATAAAATATATGATGTATTATGGATGAATAAATGTGTTTACATATATCTAATCGATATGGGCTCGAGAAACTACAGAGCATACATAATAATATGTTTAGTTATAAAATGGACTTTATTTATATGTCTACCTCAGATATTGCTAATCGCATTGGTCTAGTATGGTTTGTTGCTCGTCGGGAGTATTCTGAAGTAGGTAGTGTAAGTTAATAAACGCTACGATAGATTGTCCTGAGTTTTTTTCACAAATTGGTTTTAGAGTCCTTGCTCTTATTTTAGAATTAAATCCTGTTTTAATGTTCCACGATTAGTTCTAGGAATTATGTAAATAACAATCAAATGCTGCTTGTCTAAGTCATGCAATGAATTAGACTATTTTAATTTTAATTTTGATCAAATAACCAAATTTAAATGGTTGGTACTTAACCATATTAACTGTAGGTATTTCGATATTATAATATCGTAGAGTTGTAAAAGTTATTTATGATACTTAATGACGTCTTAACCCCTCGTTGGTGTTAATTATAAATTTTTAAATAAATAATGAATTAGAACAATACTGTAATGTTGGTATAATATTATCACTGCACAGTTTTTATTTTCGCATTGCACACAGTGTGTCATACACTCATACTGTGCATAGTTTTAGTCTTTGACGTTAATATCCAATGATCCATTTTTATGTTTTTGAAAAAATATTAGGTATAAATCTGGTATTCACTGCTTCTCATTTCACTACAAAATGTCCACTTTTATACCAATATTATTAATATTTCAAATAAAATTTTTTAAGAAATTCTTATACTGCAGTTCTGACCGTTCATTTGTCATCCTCACAGTAAATTCGTTGACATTTTTACCAAAATACTGATAAATTGGCAATCGAACATTAATTTCGTTTTTATGTTTAATTATTGTTGATTTAGAGATGTTTTGGGGTGTCATATCACCCCCCCCCCACCCGTTTGGATTATTTTTGTTTAAACAAAATTGTATTCTATGATTTTAATATAATAATAAAGCAATGAAACTATATTTACCTATATAACTTGTATGAAGTGGTGTAAGTGAGAACAGTCAAAAATGTATAATATCCTCCCGCTTTCAAAAAAGCTATTCACTCGAATAGAGCTGCCGACCACCATGCTTATATTATAGTCGTTGTAGCCGCTGACTGCGTATTATGATAGTCGACAATTTTTGGAGTCTGTAATTATTAATGCTGAATATTATGGTCAACTCATGCCCCACTGGCAGTGGTGTATATAGGGGAGAGGCCCCCTAGGCTAGAGCCCATAGTGAAATTGCAGGTTCAATTAAAGCATTGCATGTATATCTACACTGTTTACAGTTTTTCACCATGATTAAGTTAGCCGGTTGATTAAAATCGTTTTTGAGGAATCAATAAGGAAATGTTAGATGGTCAGGACTTGCTTTGATAACTTATACTTGACTTTGATGTTAAATTCATAGTAAGATAACATTAAAAATGAAAATATATAAATGACACTATATCAATATTTTTTAAAAAAGAATCGAAAAATTAATTTTATATAATAATTAAATTGCGTAATTTTTATTTGTACTGTATATGTCATAATTATAACCACCCAGCTCCCTAAAAAATGTATAGTTATGGCTATGTTAGTTGTGCTATTCTTGACTAGTGATAACTGATAAATTGGCCCATACTAAAAATAATTCGTATATACGCCACTGCCCACTGGCGTCATTTCAATTTTCATTAGAGGGGTGCAAAGGTTTTGACCGGCCCGAATGGGTAAAAAAAAAATATCTCTCAAACACATATTATCTACTTACATTTTTCTATGGTATCCTTTTTATTAACTAGGTAACGCCAATTTTAAATACAAGGTAGCAAATATTTTATAAAAACAACAAGCCGAACCCGTGCACTTCGTTGCCCCTTAAATGTATACCAACTCGCTATATGACTCAAACTTTGTTCAATTCGTTGTTTAATGTTAGGTGTATGGTGTTTAAAATTAATCTTAACTTTTCCATTGCCCGGAATAAAAATTCTGATTCGCAGCAGTATATTATCATGTAGGCAATTTACCTACGGTAGATGGTGGACCAATGGTTTGTCCGTAAGTGTAAGATTTAACTCTAACGTATCAAAGTTATATCAAGTTTGTCGTATTATACCTATGGTGGATTAATATAATCAATTAATACAAAATCATAACCTAACCTGTATTTTTGACATTCAGATTTCCTACTTGTCCTTAAATTTTGTTTCATAATAACCTTCTCCTTCGTGATATACTCTTTCGTTTAAAAAAAATCAAGAAGATCTGATAAGTAGTTCCAGAGTTTACCCTGTACAAAGATTTTCATTTCGCATTTATTTAATTTTTATCGAAATCAGTTTGGTGGATCTTGAGTTATAAAATGTATTCAAAATGTACACTTATTTTTATATACATAGATTGTATACCAACCTGTATAAACTAAAAGTCTACAAACTATTATGGTGATATTTATAAACAAAAATATTAGTAGCTTATAAAGGATATCTTCTTTTTTTAAATTTTTTAATACATGTCAACTCCATCATCTATAAATACATTTTACCTGATTCATCACTTATAGCCATAGTAATATATAGGTACCTATATGAATATACGATATATTTACAAGTTAATATTATTTTAAATTATAATATTTTTTTTTATTGCCTGCTCACTGGTTCAAGTTTCGTCTGTTTATTAAACATACCAGAAACTGTTTTCGATTCTTGAGAGGTTTTTGGTAATTTTATAAATACGCAGAATAGTTGAATTGTTCATGATAAACGACTGTCGCAAGTTAACTGAAGTCTGGGATCAATCATCAATGATAATTAATAAGAATGCCAATCGGTATTAATTTTAGAATTTTGAAATAAAACTATATGGGATTACGATACTCAATATTATTACTGTCGTGCACATATGTGTTTATAAGACACACTCACACAAACAAACATACTTAAATACATACTTCCTACATACCTACATACAATGTATGGGCCACGTTTTAAAAAAAATATATTTTTAGGTTCTGAGCGGAGTGAGGAAGCTAGTGGTCTTACATGGTGTTTATTTTTTTTAATTTTCTTTATCCTGTATACAATATGTTTACCAGATGGAATGCTTCGACTTCAATATATAGCACCTTCTCTTTTAAAAAATCGTATCAAGATAGTAATTTGAATAGGTCATTTTTTGATTTTCTCAGTAGTTATTTAATGCCACAGGAAAAACTACCTTCAAATTACCGAAAACCACTAAAAATTGGATTTTAATTTCTAACACTTTGCTTCTTAATCACCATAGAAACGAATAAAAAATTATAATATTATAATGTACTCGTGTGGGTGTATGCTTAAAAAACTAAATGAATAAATTTACAACAGCAGGGGTTTAGGCACAATATCAGCGTATAATTTCAACAAATAAATAATTATAACATGATATCATTATAATATCAATGTGATTATAAATAATAATGATTTTTTTCTGCAGCTATTGAGCTGTGATAGAAATAATAATAATATGTGGCCCTTTTGGCTCAACAGCTATGTTATAATAATACTAATAAATATAATATATATAGGAATATATATTAGAACTCACAAATGCGACGGTGCTCGGCTGGTCGGCTGCTACCTTTCCTATAATTTTTAGAATAATAGAAATAATACACGACACATACAATGCGTCGCAACAATAATTAAATAATAATAACAACGCCAGCTATAAATGCCTTGTAAAAAACAATATAGAATAACGTAGGCGATTAGCGCCTTACAAGTAGAGTATAAAGCAGTGGCGATTTGCGCCTAATAAGAATAATACAATTTTTAGGGCGATTACCGCACTCCTTCTGCATAGACACTACGGAACGGACTCCTCGCCCCCGCGGCCTATGCTGAACGATACCGCATAATCTACATAATATTATATAATCTTAAAAATAATTAATAATGATAGTGACCGTGTGCGTGTGTGAATGTGTGGGGTGGTCGGTGAAGAGCACGTATTCTGTCGTGGTGGCGAGACAACGAATACAAAATTATAATATCATAATATAAATATCAAAAAAGCAAAATATTTTAAAAATTGGTGTATAGATTATAGAAAATGAAAATATAAACATTCAGTAAAATTTGCATGTGTCTACAGTTGTTCGTTTTTGAATAACAATAATACAACAAAACCGCTACATGAGAAATTTTTCCGATAAGATTTTTTTTTTCTGTTAAAGGTACGAAAACTTAGAAATCTTGTATTAAATTGTCTAATATTCGTTATTTGAATAATTTTACTTAATTTTGCAAAAATAACAATCATTACTTGGTTATATCTAATCGAGTTATATTAATTTAGTTTTTAAAGAAATTTTACATTCTATTTTCTTGTTTTTTCCGCCTTAATATTATATATGATGTCTAATATTGCGGTTTATTATAATATAGCTGTACATTTTGTAAGATAATTTTTAAGTTAATTTATATTGTATTTTCTTTTCGTCGTGGATGACAATATTTGACGATTATTTAAATTAAAAAAAAATGTTTTCTATTATAATTATTATGTTAAACTTAAAACCCGATAAAACTGGATACAACCCCGCCACATTAACCATTATGCACGAATAAGTTCGGTACATGCGGACTGCTAGACAGAATCATTGATTCTCAAATGACACCGGAACACAGTATAGAGAGGAACGTAGCTACCACGACGTGAGTACACATGACAAACGCATATAATTTACAAACGTTTAACGATGACATTTATTGCGTAGGTACTTGCGGTGCTGAGCTCATGACGACTGCAGCTGATTTTCACGAGGGTCACTGCAGGGGGTGCCTGCAGTATCTAAGTATAGCGCCCAGACAACAATAACACAATAGCGCATTCAATAGCTACCGTTTATCCTAAACGGCTACCGTTTTACAACAAAAGGTCGATTCCCAAGGCGCCAACGATGAAGATCGTCAATTTAAGCGCCACCGACTACCAGGGTCTCATGAAGACATAACCATAGCCAGCTGCATGCAAACATAGTATGGTGAGACATAACATTATTATTATTGTACTGTATTGGATTCGTAAAAACTAAAAATACGTAACATCAAAAATATATTTTATAATTAGGTTTCGACCTTTCCGTTTGTATGTTTTTTTTTTGCAACGGTCGTAAGTTATTCTAGGTAGGTTATAAATTAAATACGTCATACTCTCTTACTTTCATGAGTCCTATTCCCTCACTTATTGTTTAGTATCTTGGGTCGTCCATTATGTTAGCTTTTTTTTCATAAAGTTTATAACCAAATGTGATTTTATCATTGTTTTGAACCCAATAGTTGGTTGACTTTGCTCATCTACCGCCATAAAATCTATGTAGGTATTCAACCATAACATTCTCAAAATGACATTTTAGCTTGCATTTTCCTCCTAACACTTTTATGAATCTTCCATTGTAATTGCTCAAGTTTAATTGAATGTTTTCTATAATTTGTTTATAATATAAACATATAAACATTATTTGGTGACACATTCACCTGAACACCACTATCTATTTTAAAATGTATATCTTGAATTTCAATCATTCAGTTTATAAACCAACTTTTATCTACTATCGTAACTACATTTGTAACGAGACAAAACTACCTACTCTCAGTTTTCTTACAATAACATACCCACTAGCGCCTACAGTGAACAACCAACGCGAACCACACACAACAGCGCAGAGAACCGACGCGCCACCAGTAAATAAATGTGCAACTATCTAGTATCGGTAGCCAGCCCGGAACGCCAAATACTGATACTAGATAGCATGCACCACGCACAAAGTTATGTTCGGGAACATATTCGTAATAATTACAAACTTTAAGTAATTATTATACATTAATTGCAATGACAAATTGGGCCCTGAAATATTACAATTCGTAGCGATATATGTGGACGACCTACATATAACTTCTACCAGTTTCACCGAACATTTAAAACACTTAGAAGCTATATTTCAAAAGTTTGCAACGTATAACGTGAAGATCAACATAAAAAAGTCACAATTCCTAAGAAAAAAGTTAACTTTTTTAGGTCATGTGATATCGGAGAAGGGAGTCACTATGGATCCAGAAAAAGTGCAGACCATACAAAACTTTCAGCCTCCTCAGAACAAAAAACAAGTCCAAGCATTTCTCGGGTTCATTAATTTCTATAGGAAATACATCAGAGATCTATCCAAGAAATGAAAGCGCACCAACAACAATAGACGTCACCGCAAACACACACCCTCAGCGATATTAGGTACAGTCAAAATCATCAAAACGTAGACACCTATAGCCATCATTACTGTTCACGGTGGCAACTGAGATAGTCGGTAAATAGGCCCCGTGAACAGCATACTCATACTCACACCCACTCGATATACTACGATATTCTTACCAACTGGATATGGAGTAAAACCCAGGTCAAACAGTTGAGTAAGAATATCGTCGTCGCTACCGTTCCGGTCGTTGTTTTCATCTACCGTGCTTGGATATGGAGTAAAACCCAGGTCAAACAAGCCGGTACGATCGACCCGCCGCTGCCGTAGTTTAAACGCCGTCGCCGCAGTTTAAACGCCGCCGCCGCAATTTAACGCCGCCACTGCACGTCCGTTACACGGTGTTTCCCTCTGCCGTGCCATTTAAAACGAATATTGAGAACGCCGAGCATACGCCGCCGTCCAATACCATTTCGCCGCTGAGGATAAACATCGCGAACGACGCAAACTAAAGTACCTACTTGCCGCCCGTAAAATATACCGACATCGAGAACGAGCCGTAGCTGCCGTCCGACCCGTATATATATACCTGCCGCCAGAACGATTTACGAACGTCGTACACACACGCACGCACGCCGCCGTATTACAATAACTAACTATTAATTATCGATCGTCGAGTATACCTACCTCCGCCGATCGACCGTCCGAATATCGGAATCATTACCGACGACCGCTGTATCAACCACTGCCTAGCTGTACACAGGAAGATAGAGCCCAGGAGCATCGTGAGTCAAAAAACTATATTCTCCAAATATCTTTCCCTGTTATACGTTTTTTGATTAATGTCAAATCACCACTGAGTGATATAAATATTTTAAAAGAAAATACTGTGATCTAATACTTATTCAACCACGTGTATTTCAATAAAAACATAATAATTATTGTATGAACACCATAAATCTGCGTTATACTCATTCATAATTATTACACATTAATGTTGTCTAAAAATAATACTTCATCTTCCTTCATTTCATACACCATTTTAATGTTCTTTATACTATTATTTTTATTAGTCCTTACATATCTGTTTTTTACATTACCTGAATTACCGTTATTTATTTTTTTAAGACAGATGTTACTAAAATGGTTATTACCTTTACATGTACGACACTGCTTCCCATATGCCAGACATTCTTTAAAGTAATGTGTTTTTCCACACTTTCCACATACAGTCTGCTTTTGTTCTATTTTGTTCATTCTCCGATGATGATGATAACTGCTTGAACATCGCTTAACTGTCCATTATTGATTAATGCTGCTTGTTCCAATGTTTGCTCCACTGCTCAAGCAATTTCACCTCCTTTACTCAATACTTAATTTGGAGTTCTTAATAGCCGATCTTGTACAACTTTAAATTTTATTACTCTGATAAACAGTTCACTTAATGAACCAAAATTGCAGTTGTTGCTTAATTGTCGTAGATCTGTTTCAAATTTTTTAAATATTTCATCCGGCTGTTGAATTTGAAAGTCTCTACACTTTCATTTAAAGCGGGCACATAGTATTCATCAATTTTTTTAATTAAGTATGTTATCGTATGTCCTGTCCGTTTCCGGAATTTCAAAAGATTCGCTTACTGTCCTGCCTTCATTACCAATACAATGTAAGATGATGCCTATTTTTTCTTCCTCTTTTAGTTTTATCTCGCCTGTTCCTATCATGTAAATATTGAACACATTTTTCCATCTTGTCCAATCCTTTCCCGAAGAGCTGCTGTAACTGATTCATGGTGGTGATTGAATTAGTATATTATCCTTCCAACTGCGCCGTATTATATTTACTAAATAAAAAACAGTTGTTGTTTTATGAATTATATATATTTTAATATATCATTTTATATAATAGTTATTACATAAATATATATATATATATGTTACAACTTACAAGATAACATTTTACGTCTTGTGCATGAGGTTGTTATCAAAAACGTATGATATTGTATGTTTATGATATTGAGTACAGTGTTCCCATAACAATCACAACTCAAACTAAATAATGGTGGACTTGGTGGTTTAGAATTATTGTTTAAGTAACGTTTTTGCTGTGTTGATGTATGATTTTTGTTTTCAATAATATTTTCATTGTCTGTCTGAGACGATAAGTCTGAAGTATCTTCTGCTTTTCTAGCTTTTAATCGAGCTTCATTAATTACAGCTAAAACAAAATTAAAAAAAAAACATTTATGTAAATTCATAGAATTATTAAATTATACATAATTATATACTTACCAATATCTTGATACATTAGGCGTGCATTATAATAACTAAATGTATCTGGTTTATCAGCCGGGTCAATTTTTTTTTCTATGTAGCTACGCTCTTTAACTCTTTTTTTTGGCCAAGCACAAACTCTTGTGTACATCAAAAAGTTTGAAATAAAATCTACCGAGTTGTCAATTTTAAAGTAAACAATACTCCACATATTTCTGAAATTAATTACAACATAAGTTATAAACATACAAAAACATATGTATGTTTGTATAAAAAGAGAGGGGAAGGAGAAGATATGCATATATTACCTATATATAAATGTAAATATTCAAATCGTTATACTTTAGTTGTAGTGAAAGTATTAAAATTATAAATATTATATACGAACACCCATTATAACTTATTTTGTTTTATCTTGGAACAAAACATTTTTTTTCCAACATACATTTTTTCCCAACTATCTAATTTTAATAATTACATTTAAAATTTTTTTTATGTTTTGATATTTTTATCTTACAACATAGAATAATTTTGTGAAGCTTGAGGTTATATTTAAAGAGCAGAAAATAGTAATTAATCCTTAAGAATATAATAAATTTGACTACCTGTACAAATTTAGAAATTTGATAAATTAACAGATTTTTCAAAAGAGTATTATATTATTTATTTTATCAAATAACATGTATTATACCTACAGGCTATAGATATAGGTGGATATAGGTACCTGCTTACATAAATAACTATAATAAATGATAATGAATATTAAAATTAAAATAATAAGTTATAGGTAGGTACCATATACTAAAAAAATAAATTATAAACTTTTAAAAAAAAGATAGGTACTTAATAGACAATAGGTAATAAATACGACAACGTCTCGGTGGATTGGAAATTTTAGACACCTGAATAAATCGAACTGCAATAATATTCTCGTACAAAACCACCGTGCAAAATATAAAAAAATATGTCCGCAGATACGAGACGTGTCACATACTTACTTACGTTTACTGTTCAAAGTTTGAATTTCAAACTCATTAGTAAATAGGGGGGTCGAATTGATTCGACCATAGTCGAAATATGGGGGGTGGTTGGGGAGGCTAAGCACCTCCACATTTTTGATAGCATCATCGAATTTTTATTGACTATAATATTATGCCATAGGGATTTGGATACATTTATTTCAAAGACTCAATCATTTTCATAATAATAATGATACCTACACTGCAGGTATCAGAATAGTATTATAGGTAAAAGTGTATTATGCTATAGGTCATTTGTTCTTGTATTACGATTAATGCGGAGGGGTATAAAATTAAGTTTATGAATGGAGGTGCAAAGCCCCCATTTACCACTTTAGTCAATATAAATCTAGCACACTCATCAATTTAACCCAAATTGCGCCTATGGACTTAACACGCGTTACGCGAGGACCCGTAGTATAAGTTTACCGTATAATACGGCGATGACAAGGCCAAATGTAAACTCCTACACTAATAACCTTTTAAAATTTTTACCTGAAAATCAAAGATATTGTAATCTCCTACACAGAAATTTTTCCCTTTAAAAAATAGGGTAATATTACTTAAATTCACAATTTTAAAGTTGAAAAGCTCAAAATTATCATAACTTGAAAATAATAAATATACATTATTTAATAAACAGACGCTTAAATAGAGCTTGTTTATACGCTGTATGATGATTCTCGAAGGTTAGATTATATCCATATTATATACTATACTATACGTTCATATCGGTACTTGCAGTACAAAATGTTTTAAATAGATCAGCGATATGGCATCGAATATTGTCGAATAACGATAAAACAAGCCATAACAATATACGTAAATGATTATGACTTAGTATTGTTTTATTGAATTTTTTATTATTTTTTTTTTTAAACGTATGTGATTTTGACTATTGTTTTATTATATTGTTCAAACAATTTTTGTTTTAGGATTAAATGATTATGACTATTATTTTATTAACACTTTTGTTATATTTTAAAATTTTTGATTTAAACGTAAATGATAATGATTTTTGTTTTATTAACATTTTTATTATATTTTTCAAACCATTTTTATTTTATGTGTTAATATATTGCAAAACTGATATTTTTTACAGCAATACGAGCAGTATTAATTTTTTGTAGGAGTTAACAATATCTTTTATAGCCTATAGGAGTTAACACTATCTTTTATAGGAGTTAACACTATATTTTGTAGGAGTTAACACTATCTTTTGTAGGAGTTAACACTATATTTTGTAGGAGATAACACTACATTTGTAGGAGTTTACCATTCCCCGACGACAACGCACTGTAAAAATAATTACGACGATAACTCGGTGGATTAAAAATGGCAGACAACGGGACAAATCAAACTGAAATACATCGTTAATCGTACAAAAACGCCGGGCAAAATATAAAATTCAGCCTCAGGTACGATACGCGTGTCACCTACCCACTCAAGTTTATTAGTAAAAAATATGGGAGCGGTCTAACTTGATCGGATTTGACACGTGTAACTTATGGAGTACCTACGGAATAGTTGGCTGAAGATTCACGAACAAATAGTCTGGAGTCTGGAGCATCGTCGGTCGGCGATTTTTAAAAAGTTAAAACGCTTAATGTGAAAGCAGCCCACCTTAGCCATCGGACACTTGCATTTGCATCTAGCGATACCAAAAAGGGTCTACATGCATGTATTCAATAATTATAAATTACATATTTTTATCATTATTTATTCTGGTATAATAAACGTATTACATGACAAATCGCAATAGTACCTACACAGGTTAAATGGCATAACAATTAACATTATAATTATTACAAGACAAATACTTTGAAAACAGCACGTAGAACTAAACTCTGGTCTGCACGGCCTTTTAATGACTTAGAGTGCCAGGTAGCTATTATATTATGTTAAGTACTCGACGAAAAAATCATAAATTTTAATTAAAAAAAATCACAATAAATTTACTGGCATTTATTTAGAAGAGTAACAATATCCCCTTATTCGCAATAAGAAAAATAAAATAAAATGTATTATACCTATATGTAATTTATACTCACATACAGAGTTCAAATGCACTTAGGTTGAAAATTTTTTTCAAAAAAGGTAAGTCATCAACTACCAATAAGATATTTATACATTAGGGCATTATAGGTTTAGGTTAAAGTTAAACAATAAAACTAGACCATATATTATAATATATTAATTATTTTCAATCACAATTAATCATTTTAATTTGAACAGATCAGACACATAAAATATGTACCTACTGGCTACTATATAACATACAAAGTATGTCGAATAATTATACTGACAATTTTATAATGTATACAGCCATATATTTTTGCAAAATATTTTTCTTTACATAAATGTACGAATAAGAGAAACACTATAAAAATGATTAAATCTAACACAGTATATTATATTTTCATACTATCAACATACTAAATCTCATGTAACAAATTGGAAATGATAATATTATAGAATAGTAGTGTTAATAATGTTGAGTAATAAACGAAAATAAAACGATAATTAAAAATAATTTTGATTACGTATCACCCTGTATTCTGTGGAGCACGCTGAATGCAGCATGCAATAATACTTTGTATGAACGTGTTAGTTTTGGGAATGTTATTCATAACATTTTATTTCATTATGTCAATTTGCAACAGAAATATAATAATAATATGGTTTACTATTCTTCACGGCGATCAACGGCGTTGTAATTTCAGGGCAAAAATGATTAATATTATAATAATATTCAAACTAAAAATAATCAAAAACATAGGTATATTTATATCTTTCGATACTTGAGAAGGACCCTGATGTTCTATGAGAATGAAATTGTTAATGATCGAACCCAAAACGTTCAAGATCATAATAAATAAGAACTAAATTCAGGTTTTAGTTAATTTCTTGAAAATTGAACTCGTTCATGTCAAGTTCACACAATATGAACTCGTTCTCTCCCATCACTGAATACTGTATTACGTCTTTAATCGTTATCAGTATTCGGTGCATAGTAAGTTGTACAATATGTGTCACTGATCGACATGTTGAATGGAATCAATTACATAGGCTTGTTTACTAGTAGGGCCGGGCACTGCCCCCCCCCCACGACAGACTGAGCTTCCAACAAAATCATGCCAGGATAAAAAAAAGTCTTGCGGTGTGTACCCTGCAGTATTTATAGATTTTGATTAATTGTAATTTATTTGGTTTATGTTGAAAGTGAAGCTTGACGGACTAATGATGTTACCATTAATATAATAAGTAATAACACGACAATATGATTTCTAATGACAATTTTGTTTTGTTATTAAAGTACAAGCCATAATTAAATGTTCGCTTGATATATCGTATAATCCGTTTTACCAAGTTCCAATGAGCTTTAGTTGGTTTTGCTAAGTAACGACTAGCAAAGTTTACTGCATATGCTATATCTGGTCTTGTTACCTGTGATAAGAACAGTAAGCTACCTACTGCCTGCCTATAAGGAATATCTTCATTCAATATTTCCGTATCAGTGGCGTATTTAGGAATTTGTCATGGGGAGGGTCCAGATAATTTTCAGAACACATATCCACGGGGGGCAAAGCCCCCCACACCACCCATTTACTCTTTATTAAATAAATATATACCATATTTATAAGACGATATAAAATTTTCGAGTTTTTAATTATTAAATAATAATGTGTACAAAACAAATTTAAAAAAAAGCGGGTAAGTGGATGTCGCTCTGCTGCTGTACAGTAGGTTACAAGTGGGTCAATGCATAATGGATTGTATTAAACTTGAACTCAATGATATAATATCATTGTATAAGAAAAACGATTCTGAGCGGAGACGGTTTGTCAGTCTGGATATTTTATATTGTTATTATTTATTATAGCCTGTAAGTTGAATTTAAATGAAATATTTTTTTATTTTTTTTTATTCGTTTCTATAGTGATAGACAAAGCGTTAGAAATTAAAATCCCATTTTTAGTAATTTTTCGGTGGTTTTTCCCGAGGCATTAAATAATTATTGAAAAAATCGAAAAATGACCTCTCTAAAGTACCATCTTGATCCAATTTTCTAAAAGATAAGATACTATATGTCTATACGTCATGTTGAAATCGAAGCACTCCTTCTAGTAGAAATTTTGTATACAGGAAAAAAAAATAAACGGTATTGTAAAACCAATAAGAATCTCCGCTCAGAATCTAATATATAGTCATGTTATAACCTTTATACAAATATTTCTTTAAATACATTAGGTACCTACTTCATTCATAGTTGATCTTATAGATAGCTTTTCAACCTTTTTAAGGTTGAAAAAGATCTCTCTGGAGTGGTTGTATATACTGGCTATGTACAAAACTACAAAATATTTTAATTAAAATTGAACTTGCTATTTTTCAACCATTTTCGGTACCAAACTGATAAAAATAATCAAGATATTTATTGAAAATGTTGGTAACTATAGCTTCGAAAATTGTTTATAAAATTGTTCGTATCGTATGATAAAATTTGTTTTTATTGATCATGTAAAAACACAACATTTAACATGTACGAGACACGAGGCAATGGGGGGGTCCGGACCCCATGGACCCCCCCCCCCGTAAATACGCCACTGTTCCGTATCTTCCTTTTGTTCAAGTGTATGTGATTTGTCTATTGGTATTGAAAGTTCCTTGGCGTCCAGCATATTAAATGTATTAATAATGCTACATGCATAATTTGTCTGATGCACAAATAATGAACCATTTTTCATTATATTTACCTGCATACCTAGGAAATAATCTAAGTTTCCTTTTTTAACCTCAAATTCTTTCTCCAAGTTTGTTAAAAGTTTATTTATTATTTCTTCATTGTCTGCAGCGATTAAACCATCGTCTACAAATATTGCCAGAATAATTCTACTATTAATATTATATGCATTGAATACACGTGCATCCGCTTCGGTACATTGTAAACCAAATGCATTCAAACAATTTTTAAAGCGTAACAAAACTTTACCTATGTACACTGTTCCGCCGTTTTCCGAAATCCAAGATATCTCCGATTGGTTGTAGTTTTCTGCGTTAATACAAATATAAATATACTTCGATCACGAATCCACTAGACTGTATGTCTTGGTTATTGACTGGGCCCATAACCTGTTGAAAGTGAAGCTTGACGGACTAATGATGTTAGCATTAATATAATAAGTAATAACACGACAATATGATTATGTATAAGTATAATATATAATAACGTACAACTGGACAATTAAACTGTGACAGTACACACACATCGTATACGCTCTGTACGACGACGCCTGTGCAAGTGAATATTACATACATCAAAGGCCCTATATATATGCACGACCGAGGTCATGTTACATCCGTGAAGAGAGTGAGTCTTATGCTCGTACATAACTAGTTACTATATTGTACACACGTGTCAAGACTGACTACATGTACTACATATTAATTGTATATTTCAACAGTTTAATTAGTGATTATATTATCATATAATATTTTATTTTATTTTTAATTTTTATTGAAATAAATCTACAATCTATACATTCATTTTGGTATAATAAATAGGTTTGATAAGTGAATAATAAAAGGTTAACATGAATCGTGCGATTAGGGAGGATACCTAGTGGTAACATAATATAAACACTTTATTTTTATCAACAATTTACTTTAATATGTATCTGTTTTTAATTTAGTTTTAAATGTATTTTTATTGTTTTGACAATGGTTATACTTTTTGATCATAATTAAAAAATATTCCTGCATTTGTGAATTTTGTAACAGAAAAAATAAATGTGTCAACATGTCTAAAAAAAAATAGGTCTCACAATTTAAATTTGCTGTGCACCCTCGGCCACCAAAGTCTGAACACAGCTATGGGATCAATTATTGAAATATTACAAAAAAACTATAATATGAGTAAATGTGTATTATGTGGAGGGACACCGACGGCAGTTGTACTTGATAGATAAATTATAGTAAATAGATACCTAGGTGCATGACTAAATACAGAGATATGTCAGCAACAATACGTATTTGAATTTCGTTTGAGCATCCCAACTTGTTCGTAATGTTAGGTTCTCCGATCTTCATGGTTTGGTATAATATGCGACCAATAAGAGGCGGAGAAAGTAAAACACTGTAAAAGTGGGATATATGTGCATCACAATGTTGCTGACATACCCATATACTTTGTCATGCCTAGATGTAAAAATAATATGACGCGGCCCTCGTTTGTAGCAATTACAATGTACAAGCACTATAGCGACCAGTCTATCTTATCTCCAACCACCACCACGGGATGCAAGCAGCACGACCGGGTTGACTCTCCCACCGAGCCGGTAACGGCAAGGCGGGACGTGGGGACTGTGTCGCGTAAGACGTACAACGGTCGGCGGAAAAGGCGATTCGAGATCCACCATCGGACCGTCGGACCGATAACATATCGTCCGACGACCGACGTTAAACTCATCTGCCCGAGCGGCACGTCATGTATTATTATATTTTGGTCGCAATATTATAATACATAATTTGTGATATTCTTAAAGAGTTTGTGTTGTGTTTTTTTCATCACCTCAATCCTAACCAAACACTTCGACCGGACCACGATGAACCTTGAAGCAATCATCGTGTCCGCGTCAATACGTCGGAGAGATCTTTACTCATTCCGAATTGCCGCCGTGTGTCGGGCGGCAGCTCGTCGAAAACGGCGGCGCGGCGTTTCGGTATGGAACCCTGGTGGCTCGGGAAGCAATTGACCTACTCGGTGTTTCCGAATTGCGGACAAAGTGACAAAAACCATGTGAGTTGCGGACGAAATCTAAAAAGGTAACATACGAATTTCGGACACAAATATAAGATACTAATTGCGGATAATGTTACAATATTCACGTGGTGAAATCAGTAGAATATCATATATACAGACTGTTTTAAAAACTATGACAATAATAAATTAATAATAACGATAATCTATAAATATTTTATAAACAATTTTTTCCACAAAATTAATACAATCTTTAATTCAACAACATTTTAAAAATAACGATTGCTTTTTTGCAAGACACATATATTTTTAACCCCACCTACCAATTTTTTTTAGCTATTGTCATAAGTCCTGAAAAAGTGGCGAAGGGAAATATTTGTGTCCACAACTAAAGTAGTTTTTATTAAAAAAATCTCTGTACGCAATTAGTATTATGACAACGAAACTCGTGTCCGCAATTGTTATATTATAATTCCTAGCCTGAATAATTCGTCCTCAACTAGTATATGTAGTGTTTGAAGTATGAGAAATATTTCACTAAGTTGTGAAATATTTCACAAAAACGTGAAACATTGAAATTTTTTTTAACACAAATAAAAACACAATTTATTTATTTTTTTAACACAATGTTTAGTGTTCTAAATTCTAATGTCAGAATTCAATAAGTATACAATATACATGTATAATATTGTATACCTACTTGTATCATTTAAACATTAAAATATTTAAAAATTTTGAATACCAATTTAAATATATAATACCAAAGGTTAGGTATACATACAGGTACCATATAGTGATGAAGGTAATTTATGACAATTATATGTAAATATAAAACTTATTTAAAAATAAAACAAAATATATTAAAATACTGAAATATTTCACATATTTTGAAATATTTCATGAAATATTTCACGAAATATTTCATTTTTTAAATTTCATGAAATTTTCAAACACTAAGTATATGTGTCCGACCTACTAATGTGTTTTGGTGTGCCCACCTTGCCTAAATTTGTCTTTACGTACCTCTGCCACCCGCCCATCAATCGTTCTTCACAAGTGCTCGAAAAAAATAAAAAATATTGTTTAAAACTCACGAAAATCTCTCGTGCACAGATTAAGGTATCAAAAACCAGCTTCTCACGAACGCGTTTTACATTCGACAGTTTTTAACACAATATCCTTGACGTAGTATTTTTATTTTTTCGATAAAATTATTACGATCGAAGTTATCAAATCTTAATTCTTAAGCCTCCGTAACTGTGTATTACCATAAAATGATTTTAAAAACACAATACGTTAAGGAAATAAGAAAACAAATTACAACATCGTACTTGTCTACAGGCTGGGTAAAAGTTGACGTTCGTCAAGCAGCTCCGGTAGTATAACTACCGCCCTGTATAATCCGTATGTCACCTCCGGTCAGTATTTCGATACCACAATATTTTACACAAACTATTGTGATGTTTCTAATAAAGCTTATAAAATATGACAGCATACTATTTTATTATAGGGATTGCATTGCATAACAACGTCGGCAATCGACGTGACCAATCAACCGACCATTTTAATTGTGAACAAGTCAATTTGTCATGTTATTTTAATATTTATTATTATTTGTATTAATTTATATAAGTGATTGTCTATAGGTAGGTAGTAGATATGTGTCACTATAACAATAGCTCAAACTTTGTTGCATTCGTATATTGTTATTTTTTTTCCTTCAATGATGTAGATAGGTACTGCAAGGTAAACTTACCATTTTTGTTTTACAATTTTTCAAACAAAATTTATGTTTTCAATGTAATTGTGTGGTGAGTATTGAGTTGGTAGATACTTGGTTACCATAATTTCATTTATAATTTTTTATTTAAATAAATAATATATTTTGCACATATGAATATATTGTTGGGGGGACGGAGTGGCCGAGCATCCTAAGGCATCGGTTGCGACGCAGCCGATGTCGGCTCGATTCCCGGCCGCGGGCGGCATTTTACTTCGGGTAAGTCACGATGTCCAGAGAGTAAGTGCCGCCATCCCCCCACCCGTGTATGGCAGATAACTATGGACGCCCACTGAAAAATATGTCAAACACACACGTGTTCCATCTCCCTACAGTTCCACAGACTTATAATCACAGTACCTAGATGAATCCTCAACCATCCCAAAAAAATGTATATTTTAATAAATTAAATATACATGAGTTCGGAGGTTCTACTGGACTACGACTGATTTCCCTTCCGGACGAGCTCGCTGTGGTTCAAAACTGTCTACGAAGCGGAATATGAGACAGTGCTCGTTCATACGGGTACATGGATACATCATATGTATATACATAAATATATACGAAATGCTTATATTACACTACTTAGTTATATTATAATTATTCTTATACTACTACTTCTACATAGGCGGTCCCAGGATTTTACTTCAGGTGCAGCCGTGCAGCATAGATGGCTGATTTCTAAATGTTAGGGGTATCGGGAGTATGTACGAAGTTAGATTTACCGAGTATCAATGGACCATAATTTACTTTAGACTATTATATATAATTTTTGAAACTAGTAAACTAGTAATTTCCTCTCCTCCGAACTTGGTTTTTTTCCATATCATATAATTTACTATAGATGTGATCGTGACTATAAATACCGCTGTTAGCCTAGGGTCTTTCTCCACTTAATTCTGGCTTGATCATCAGATCTACGAGCTAACAACTATCCAGTGTTGGGTAAATTACTTTCGATAAGAAACTAATTACATTACCGCTATACCCATTACATTAAATATTTTTATTTAAATTACATTCGAGTTACCCGACATTATTTTTATCACTGTTACTTTTTCATTCAAAAAGTAATGCTTAACGAATTGTTACTTTTTCAAAAGTTAACGACAAAGTCAGACTATAACGAATGTAATAAGTAGTAGGTACCTATATACTATTAATTATTATATATAAATATTGTATATGTAAGACATTGATTATGTAGGTACACTATAACTATTTATAATGGATGAATGTAATACACATGAATAAAATACATCTTTTATAATATTCATCATTATTATCTAAAATTTTCAGAAGATTAAATAAATTTTATCGATTTTTCATTTTTCTCGAATATCTTAACCCTATTAGTTTATGTCATAGACTCTACATTCATAACTTATTTTAATAACGTTGAAAATAACACGTTGCTCCATAGAAATTACTTTTATAAGAAATGTCGTTACAATTGCTTTAAAATATAATGAATTTAATACAGCATTGCTGGCTACTCCGCTATACTGCAATAGTAATTTGTATTTTTCGTTACGTTACTACCCAGCACTGCAAGTTACAACTAACAACTAAGTTCATGATCAGAACAATATATCGTGAAATAGCAAAGATATATAAATCATAAGATATCAACCTCTATCACGAGTTATGAATAATTATATATGATTTCAACCAATAATATGAAGTGGTGGTTGTAATGTCAGGTGCAGCACAGGCTGCAGAGGCTGCACCCGTAGGACCGCCCATGTCCTTCTAATAATAATAATAATAATAATAATACATTTATTTTATTATTCTATAATAATAATAATAATAATAATAATAATACAATTTTATTGCAACAGCATAAATTTACAATGGTCAAATAGACAATATAAATACAAAGTTGCAACTCATCCTATAAGCAAATATTAAGCTTGAATGCGAATGAGTTGAGTTCTATTTAGGTATAACGATCCTGCATAATATAGGTAAACAAAATATAAATTAAATTAAAAATAGTTAAGTTACAACTTAAGTATTCCAAATTACAAAAACAATAATCTAAGATAGAACACTAATAACATGATTTTTATATCGATTAAAATTAATAAATTAAAAAATATTTATATTATAAACTCGTAATAATAAAACACCTTTAATAATAGTGCTTTGATTGCCAAAATTAGTTTTATTGTGAGGAATGTTTAACTTGTTATTATTTTTCAGTCTTGTATGGTAATCATGCGATGGTTGATAATGAAATGGGTTTATAACAATACATCATATAAATATTTATTTTCTAGTTGGAACCTACCTAGTTATACAATTTTCGAGTTTCGGATACAAACTCAACAAGATGTTTATTGTTGCCTGTTGTGTAGTATCACGATGTAAAGAATATATCTTAGTATATAAAATCACACTGTATACGGAAAACGATTTTGAGCAGACGGCCTGTCAGCTTATTATATTAATAAGTATATTTTTTGTTATATAATTTCTATTGAAATTGCTGTAATTATATCTTTAGTAATACAATTTATGCCGAAACAATAATATTGTTACATAATTTACTATCAGCTTGCTATCAAACTGTATATAATTTAACTTACAGCAGTACAACTTTTTTTTTAAACTAATTTTTGGAAGGCCAATTTTTGTAACACATTATCTATGTTATAGAAACGCAAACCAAAAAAATTAAATTAAATTAAATTAAATCGCTAACCAAATGTAGCTTGTTACTAGATATTTTTCAATATTACTATACCCAAAAAAATATATATAATTCCTCAATTAAATTTAACTTACCTAATGTTTTTAACATAACATACTTTTGTACTAGGTAGTGTGTTCATTTTACTGATTCTTCGTTCAAATAATTAAATGAAACAATTTTTAGATTCTGAGTGGAACGATGAATGTATTGATTTTACAATGATGTATGTTTTTTTTTAAATTTTAAATTTTTTTATTTTATTTTTATCTGTGTACACGATAAGTAGTTGAAATAATGCTTCGATTTTCCACTTCAGTATCTTGTTCGATTTTAAAGTTAATATTGTTGGTGCATTCGGGATTTCAAAATTTAAAATTCCCATTAATTATCAACAGCGCCAAGAAAAACAAAAATTAAAGAAAAACGGGAATTTTTATGCAAGATCGATTTTTCACAAAATCGAATTTGGTGTTTGGTGTAACCTTAAAACAAATGACCGTAGATACATGAAATTTTCACTACTTGTTTATATTTGCATTATCTATACACGATAACATTTTCAAAATATTTTGAATTGTTTAGGGTTATTTTCAGTTTGCAATTTTATTAGTTTTTTTTTTTTATGAAAATCAATAAAATTTTATTTGTTCTATAAAAATACTTGAAAATTTAATAGAAAGCTCCTAGTATATTGTTTCAAAGGGAGATGAAAAATATTAAAAATCCTTAGTCACAGTTTTTTTTATAAGCATTTAAAGTTCAAAAATTGACAAAATATGGAAAAATCTTGAAAATTAGCAAATTTATTTTGAGTTAAGAATTCGTAAACATTTTTTTTTTATACCTAAGATTTTAAAATTGAATAGATAATTCCTTATAAGATTATCTACCTTTATCAAAAAAAAAAAAAATATCCTCAAGTAAGTCAAACTAAATTTTTATGAGTGTTTGAAATTCAAATTTTTACAACAATGGATATTCACTCGATTTCTCATATAGCGATTTCCTTATTTTGTTGTATTCAAAAACAAATAACTGTAGATACATGAAAATTTCACTGAATGTTTATATTAGCATTTCCTATACATCATACAATTTTCAAAATATTTTGACTCTTTTTAAGTTGTAGGACGTTTACAGTTTTAAATTTTTTTCTATTAATATCAATAGTTTTATCTGTTTATCTGTTTTATCAAAAAGTGTAAAAATTTGATTCAAGATCCTGGTATATTGTAACAATATCAATTGAAAAATATTTTTTATAAGCATTTAAAGATTGAATTTTGACAAAATTTATCAAATTTAAAATTGAATAATTATTTCGTAGTTAAAAATTTATAAAATGTTCTAATTTTATATCTAAGGATTAAAAATTTAAAACAATATTCCATGTAAGTAGTCAATTCTGTTACCCAAAAATATAAAAAATACACAAGCACAGTTGATTTTTATAGTCATTTTAAGTTCAAATTTGGCTGAAATTACATATTGAAATCAATATTAGCGGTTTTGGTTTTTTGTTGTAATTTAAAAATATTATTCGGGGATATATGAAACTGAATAATCAAAAAATCAAAATATTATGGCCTATCCATACAATCTACCATAGTATAAGGAATAAGAAATATGCTCAATGATAGAAGTTCTGCCAACATTGTAATGCTAACTTCACATGGGTCATATTTTTTTTTTATTACCATTGATAAGTATATAATATGTCTCAAACCTAGACTGACATACCGGCTCCGCTCAGAATCCTTTTTCTTATACAATGATATTATATAATTGAATTCAAATTTAATACCATCTATTATACAGTGACCCACTTGTAACCTACTGTACAGCAGAATACCTTTTTCAATATACATGATATAGGTACAATGTCTACAAAATATCATACAAAATATATGTATGCCATACGATACCTGATTGTCTTTATGTTTATAATCTATTAGAGTTTATCAAAATAAATCATTCGTAGATATCACTATTGTGGGCTTTTATAGCTTTATAAATATTATAAAAAAGGCACAATTCATAATGATATATCTGTATAATTGTTTATATTATACAAAAAAATGTTGGATATAAATAACAGATGAACAAAAAAAATGTATTCTATTCTTTAACAGGAAAAAACTTAAAATAATAAACAAAAAACAGACTTTTATCTGGATTACCGGGCGTTTTGTATAGGCAATATAAGTACATTCCGGATATTATGGCTTGGCGGTTAACAAGTGAGGGGCGACATTTCAAAACGTACTATTTCCAAAATTGACAATATTGAGTTATACATGTATTCTTATGTAAAAATGGACGAGGAATCGAATGGCATGGTCAAATTGAACCAAAATGTACTATTTCCCTTGTTAAATTGAAGTGAAAAATCTGTTATTGTGGCATAAAGTACAACGTACTGTAACGTTCCATGTTCAATATTAGGTCAAAACGAACTATTTACAAATTGCACCAAAACGTACTATTTCCTGTGTTAAATAGGAGTTTTGTTTAGAAGTATGCGGCAAAACGCACTAATTCCAATATTTTTACAAAACGAACTATTTCCATATTACTTCAAAATGTACTATGTTCTATGTTATAAAGATAGCAAACGAAATTGAAGTAAACACAAAATGTACTATTTCCAATTGTTTTAAAATACATAAAATATTTTATGTAGATTTTCAATAATTAATTCATTTCTATAAATTAGTTAGAACCACAGACGTATATGCAGTGTAACATATAATATAGAATTCGTTAATATAACTTGTAGAGTTTTATGCGTTTTAAATATTTATGTCTTTAACAGATAGTTTCTCAACACAAAACCCATTGTTAAAGTCGTTAATGAATTAGAGATTTGAATTTTTAAATGCTGATTCTGCATCACACGCACACACACACAAACAACACGATAACCAAACCAGTGGCGTAGACATGATTTCTGAAGGAGGAGTCAAAAAAGGAAAACGACTTGTTAAATGGGAGGGGAAAATTTGAAAGTCTCCCACCCTCTCAAAACTTATTACTTAGGTAGTAAAATATTTAACAATAATAAACAATGAATATAATTTGATTTGATTCAAAATTAGGGGGCCGTAAATGCCCTGAAATAATAAGGCGGACTGTAAAAATCTGTAATATCTATATATATTTTTCGGTAATATCGAAAGATCCGGAAAATCAAAAATCGTTATCTCCTGGACCATAATTGTACGGAAATTTGAATGACATATAGGTACCGTAATCTCACGGAACGTTACATTCCGGAAAAGTATAACATAAGACGCTAACACCATCAAGTGGAGCATCTATGTAACTATATACTCTGTCAACAAACATACATATTGGTCACTGACTTAGGATAGGTACTTCTTATGAAACAGCGAATAATAAATAAACAAAATATTTATAGGAACCGACGTGACGTACCGTCCAACTTTTTCAATAAAAGTATGTACCAGGTTTTGGAAGTGGGCTCGGTACAATTTCTTAAGTTTAAAAATAGAGAGGGTGAAGCTCATCGACAGAGTGTTTCACGGAAACTTATTAAATCGAAACCAACATATTTAAATAGTACATTATAAACAATATACAAAATATAATTGTCCAGGTTTTTGTCTATGATTAATGATGATTGATGACATTGTTACTATGTAGTATGTACTTGTTATTTTTCTTATATGTTAAAATACGAGAACAGAATATTTTTTTTTTATTATTCATATTGATACCTACATGGCTACATGTTCATACAAATACTGAAGTACCTAATATAAATGAAATATACCAGTATAATATTTTACACGTAACACACTAATACAGTACCAAATACTGTGGTTCTCAACTTTTTTATATCTGCATACTACCTACACAGTTTGAAAATGTTTTGTAACTTTTGACTAAATAACGTTTTTTTTTGCTTTTCAAAAATATTATTATACGTATCGTGTCATGTACTTATATGAAATTTTATTTTATTAGGAACTACAAAATTATAATACAATAATATATGCTTATTATAATGCATAAATAGAAAATTAAATATGTACAATTATATACCGAATAAACCAAATAATATCTAATATTATTATAATGTGAACGATCCATTTAATTTTTTTATAAAGGGCCTTATTGTTCTCAAAGTACCTCCGTCCACCTATAAGCTTTCCACATACCACTTGTGGTACGCGTACTACTGTTTGAGAAAAGCTAGTGTCTCTCTATTAGTGACTAATACTTGTACGTAAAATGATTTTATAGATATTATAAGTATATTATTAAATATTTAGAACTGTCAGACTGAATTGAACCAAATCAGACTAAACCACATGTAACTTGGACCTTTTAATTTGTATACTGTTTACGAACCAGACAGGTAAAGCTATCAGTGGTAATGGTATAACGTCTATAAGTATGTAATGTCGATAATATCTTCGCTCTATGGTAGTGGCGAAAATAGAGGGGGATAAGCCACCCCCATAATCTCTTAAAGCCCCCTCAAAAAATAGTAATATAATTTATATTATAATTTAAAAAAATATATGTCTTGTAGCTTGAGCCCCACTAAACATTTTTCCTAATTGCGCCATTGCTCTACGGACAAGATAACTTATGATGAAGTGTAATATTATTTAAGCTATTTCTACGTTTGGGTTTACCTAATAGTCATGATAATTTAGTTGTCTACAACTTATAATTGTAGTTGGTATTTGAAATTTGAATGCAACGATAAAAAACTATGCATTCGGAAAAATTATTCTGAATAAAGCTCAATAGCTAAATAGCAAATCTTAAAACAAATAATTATTTTAAGTATAAATTAAATAAACTAAATAATAACTTTAAAAACTCCCCCATTGTTGTCAAATTTGAGCCAACTCTTATAAAAAAAGTTGACAAACGATTTTTGATATTTTTTACTGTCGTTTAAATAAATGTATATCCTACATAGCATTACTGTATATATATTGCATTATGGTATCTTGGTACCTATAGGCAATGTATTAGATTTTCAATTTTAAATATCAATATAAAAAACGTGATATTTCTATCATTTTCAAAGTTAAATATTATATATAATATATTGTTTCACCGTGAAACTAAAAAACAGTCTAGATCATACGATTGTGATGAGATATAATATATCCAACATAAATCGATATTTTATATAATACATCATATACTAAGATTTAAGGGACAAACACAAGGGGCTGTACTATTAATCAAACGTATACACAGTTGTATTTTGTTGGTAATAGCTTAACTTATATTTTAAAACAAGGTTCAGCTTAAATATGTAAATAAATTACTTTATGCACAATAATATCATCAAAATGTATAGGTACTTAGTAATATATCAAAGGCTGACACTGACTGACCGTCTTCGCTCAGAGTCATTTTCCGTATACAATGATAATATTATACCTACCTACCTATCATTGAATTCAAATTTAAGTTTTAACACCATCCATTACAGACTACAGTGAAATACTTGTTACCTATACATTTACCTATTGTACAGCATATTGAGACCCACTTGCCTGCCTTATTTAAATTTTAACATAATATTCAATATTCTTATACATATAGTAAATTTTATACATTAAGGGAATTTTTTTGTAAAATGTTGTCACTTGGCCTATCACATGGAAGGGTAATTAAATATACCTATACCTACTATAATTATTATGTGTACCTACTATAAATGTATTTTTTTATGTATAGGTATTATACTTACATGCATAAAAACCATTCTGATTATGAGGTCTTTAACATTTAAAATCAACTTCCCATTTCATACTAGAAATATTTCATTTCAAAGAATATATTTTACTTATTAATTATGAATTATTATAAACAAAATGTTTTATAAATATACATATTTATAAATTAATACCAACCTTTATTTTATTTCCATGCTGTTTGCCCGTTTAAGAGATTTGAAGTAATTTACTAGCCATTTGTTTTTATAAGAATACTTAATAACTGTCATAATTCAACTAAAATTAACAAAAATAATTAACATAATAACAATTTAAAATATTCATAATAGTTAAGTTTAATTTTGTAGTACAATAATGTAAGAGATAGGTGTTTTATGATATATGCTTACCTCATATTCATAAATTCAGAATATACCTACTAAACACAGTTTATGACACGTCATATAGGTACTTAATCTATGTACCTACTTTTATTTTTAGCTTTTAGTAAGAAACTATGATAGCTCAATAGTTATAAAAACGAATAAATTGTAAATTGTAAAAACCAATATTACAAAATCTATGTACTTACTTGGTAGTACCGAAAGAAAATAGAAACACACATTGTATACAATTTTGTTCACGAGTCACGACTGATGTATAATAATCAAATATCACATAAATAAATTCGAAATATAACCAATAAAATTATTAAAATGTACCTATACCATACCTATCGGCTACCTATAATATAATATATTATATAATAATTAATAATCGAAAAATGTATGATATAAAAAATACTAGCTCTAGGCGGGATCACTACGTGGGGTCGGATTATTTACAATTCCCTGTTTCACGTCAAAATGTATAGATAATATATTATCCATCAACAATTATCTATTATCTATAAACCTTGTGTATCAAAGTGGCAGTGAATACGGTTGATAGGCAACTAGATGTAATACTACCTATCTGTTGTATATATATATATATATATATTATATAGTATATACTATATACACCTCAATGGGTTATGGAGAGAACGCAGGCGCTAGGGTCGCGTCATAAACCGCATAAAGTTAACAAACATAATATTATCTAACTCTAAAAATGTAAAGTTAAAATGAAAAAAAAGGTGGGTAAGTGGATGTCGCTCTGCTGTACAGTAGGTTACAAGTCTGTCACTGTATAATGGATGGTATTAAATTTGAATTCAATGATATAATATCATTGTATAAGAAAAACGATTCTGAGCGGTGACGGTATGTCAGTCTATGTATAAGACATATTATATACATATCTATGGTATTAAACAAAAAATTGACCTATAATAGGTATCTATAATAAATTAAAAACTAATCATATCACAATATCCATTAGATACTTATAACGCATTATACATCAACAAAAACCGTGATACTATCATAGATATATAATAGTACACTTTAGAAGTTTCAAGTACCCACGAATAATATTATTCAATCACAACAAAATAACTAAAATCGTAATTCTTGGTTTAAATATGAAATTTTGTCTAAATTTGAAATTAAAATGTCTGTAAAAAATAAGTGTGTTTATATATTTCTTAGATTTTTTGGTTACAATATGAATTATTTAAGAGAATCTTTGTTTTAAATTTTCAACTCTTAGTTATAAAAACTGAACATTTTATAATTTTTTAATTCCAACGATTGATAATTTTCGATATTTTGATAAATTTTGTCAAAATTCCAACTTTAAATGCTTATAAAAATAAATCGTGCCTATGTATTTTTAATATTTTTCAACTGATATTGTAACAATATATCAGGAGCCTTGTATTAAATTTTTACACTTTTTGGCCCAACAGATAAAACTTTATTGATATTTATAGAAAAAAAAACTAAAAAAATTGAAAGCTGTAAATGTCCATAAACAGCTCAAAAAGAGTCAAAATATTTTCAAAATTGTATGGTGTATAGAAAATGCTAATTTAAACATTCAGTGAAATTTTCATGTATCTACAGTTGTTCGTATTTGAATTGCAACAAAATAAAGAAATCGCTACATGAGTAATCGAGTGAATATCCAATGTTGTAAAAATTTGAATCTCAAACGCTCATAAAAATTTAACTTGACTGTCCGGTAGAGATTTTTTTATTGATAAAGGTAGATAATCTTATAAGGAATCTTGTGTTTCATTTTCGAATCTTAGATTTAAAAAGAAAAATTTTTACGAATTCTTAACTCAAAATAATTTGCTAATTTTCGTGATTTTTCCATATTTTGTCAATTTTCGAACTTTAAATGCTTATAAAAAAAAATTGTGACTAAGGATTTTTAATATTTTTCATCTGCCTTTGAAACAACATATTAGGAGCCTTCTATTAAATTTTCAAGCTTTCGCAACTAACAAATAAAATTTTATTGATATTTTTAGAAAAAAAACTAAAAAAAAATGGAAAATGAAAATGTCCCTAAACAGTTTTTCCTTAATTTTTATGTTGTTTTTCCCGGCGCTTGTGAAAACTACTGGGAAATTTAAATTTTGACCTCCCCAATGCACCAACGATATTCACTTTCCAATCGAAAAAGATACTGAAGTCGAAAATCGAAGCATTATTTCGACTACTTATCGTGTACACAGACACAAAAAAAAAAATATATAAACACACATCATTGTAAAATCAATACATTCATCGTTTCACTCAGAATCTAAAATATTAACTCAACTAAATAATTGCACTTAGCTTGGTGACTTTACAACACTTGATTAGATATACGTTACCTATTTCAATGTTAGTAGGTAGACTATAATATTATTATATAGTATATGTACCTATAACCTACTCATACAGTTTTTTCGTTTCTAACGAAAAATCAGCCTTAAAAGTACATGAACATTTTTGGTTGTAACTATATTAAGTCCCAGTTAAAGTTCCCCCGTTGACATTTGCACAATATTTCTGATCGATCGATACCTTATAATATGACCATATATGGTATATCACAAATTATTATTTACAGAATAAAGAGTTATACCATTGAAAAAAATGGTATAACTTTGGCTCTGTTAATATATGTTAGTGACAACTCTCTTTTTTTTTTACTTAGTTTCACGCCACCACCTTAGTGCTGGATAGCCAGGATGCACACATGTATATTTCAATGTATACAGCTAGGCGTAAAAGGCAGAATTAAGTAACTGCCTATAAGTAATAACATTTATTATTAAATACTATACATATTTTATGAATATTTCTATTTTGAGTTAAAATAATACCTACAATTTTTGTTCATCTTATATATATTTATATTTTATATATAAACCGGAAACTCGTTCTGCTGTATAGTAATTAGTAGGTCTTTGGGTTGGTCCCTATGATGGTTGTGTTAAATTCGAATTCAATGAATTTAATCATTATTCATTGTATATTCTGAAATCACGGGTGGCGTTGAACGTGCTAGTATACTTTAGACGTCTGGCCCAATGATTAAGATTAACAATCGTTCGGTTAATAAGAATAGAGAAATAATATTATGTATAAATGTGACATAACAGTAGTTAGACAAAATCAACATTTGATAAGTATAAACCGTACATTAAACAGACCCACAATTTTATTGTTATTATTATTGTTCAGTTTGTTAAAATTATTATTGGCGTGCTGCCGTCAGGAGAGTGGCTACAACTGATGCTGTGAGTCGTCGCAACAGCCGCCGCCGACGAAACTGAAGAAAAGTAACGATTAGACCATGAGTTTACTCCGCGACTCGACAATTTTCGATTTAGTAGCGTTCAACCCCATAGATGATCAACCTAGGTTGGTGTTGATGTTGCTTGGGTTGATCGGGATAGTTTGTTAGTTATCTATCAACCGTCGGTCGTTTGTGTCACGCTATTGAAAGATTTTTATTTGACCATCGCCGATTTTGAATAGAATGCTACTGTGTATTTAATGAAGCACAGCTTATTAGAAACTGGCTAAAAGAAATAGATAATAATTATAGTATTATAATATATAATATTAAATATTAAAATTACATACTTTAAAAGAATCAAGTACAAGGTAATATTTTAAAATCATAACAGAATAACTAAATTCGTTATTCTTCGTTATTCTGTGTTAATAATTATTAGATTTTTAGATTTTTTGTTTACAGTATGAATCCTTTATGAGAAGCTTTGTATTAAATGTTCAACCATTAGCTATAATAATTGAACAATTACGAACATGATGATGCGAGTAAGTCATATAATCACTGCGTGTCCCCCGTTTTTATGGGCTAATATAAAACAATATATTATTCTAACACGGCCAAGGTGCACCCTAGATATATACATAAATATCGTTATTATTATTATTATTATTATTATGCCCGTTTACGAATCTAAGTGAGTCGTTTTAGAGCTGCAGACGAGCAAAAAAAGTCACAGCGATGTGTTTGTTTTCCCTTTGTGGCAAACGTGGTGTGCTAGGCGGAGGGAAATAAAAAAAAAATTGTTAAAAGTTTAGTACGATTTATAAATAATAAAAGTTTATACACAATTTGTCAACACTGCACTTTCGATGGTAAATCGAACACTGTAGAATCTGCACATCATTCGGTAACATAATATTTTCTTTTTTTTCCATTTTAGATATAAATCTAATGTATGTTTAGTATTTTAACTTTGAGGTCTAACTATAAGAGAAACCTGTGGTCGTTCGCGTAGCTTTGTAAAATAAAAAGAAAACGAATTATTAATTATTTTTAATACTCATACATGAACAACATATTATAGTCCTATATCAGCCACTGTTGAATTTTAAATTAATTTTTTTTTTAATTATAAATTGATTTCTCAATTATACAAATTATAAAACATTTTTTTTATTTCGGTTTAAATTATCAATTTAAATTTTTATTTCCATTTCAATATACATTTTGAAATTTGAATTTCGTTAAAAGAGATATTTTATATTAATATCACTTTAGATTGGTTAGATTATTTTTGACAATTTTTATCAATATTTACAATTGATTTCTAGCCCTGCTATAAATGGCTCAAAAAGACTTAAAATATTTTTAAGATAATATGTATATAAAAAGTTAGTACAGACATTTGAATACTTACGGTTATTCGTGTTTGAATTAGAACAATATATAAAGAAAATTAATTTCGTCAAAAGCTATTTGTGTGTTCCCGATTATTTTGAAAAGTAAACCAGTGTGAATTTTTTACTTCTTACATCCCAAAGTACCAACTAGATTCACTTTCGTGTTCGAGTTTGAAATTGAATCGTTTTTACTGCTCCAAATGTCAAATGTTGAAGACAGACCAAAAAATAAAAATAATAACACAGCATTGTAAAATCAATACAGCTTACCTTAATTGTAAGTATCCGCTCATAATCTAGAATATAAGTAAAATTAATAAGATCTAAATTATATTGAATGCAGTAATTGCACTTGGATTCTGGAAAAATAATTAAGTGTATGAAAAACTAAGAAAAATATAAAACCATGACGATACTTTGTACATGGATTTAAATTTAATTTTTGAAAAAACCGTGAGTTTTTATGAAAAATTTTGAAATTTTCTGAAAAATCGTCATTAGAAAAAAACTCATTTTTTTTCTGAAAAATAGAAAAATTGGTCCCTTACATGTCTCATACAGCGGTGTGGGGGGAGTAAGAGGCGTGTAATATTTATCAATGTTAAGTTGATTTTAAGTATAATTTAAAATTGGGTTTATGAATAAGATAAAAACTCACATTTTCGATTAGAAAAATTGATTGGAAAAACAGTTAGCCGTTAAAGATTTAAGAACGATTAAATTATTATTAAATCGGTGAAGTATATTTCAATATCTCACTATACGCTTCATCAACGATTACTAATTTTTATATTCTATTTAAACGTTAACGACGATATAAACCTGAGACCAAATAGACGTGATTCTTTGCTGGAAGTTGTACATTTTGTGCTGCGTTTGGTTATTAAAAAATAAAAACCGAAATATGTTTGAAAAGTATAATTGAATAATATTAATATAATAATTTTCGATTATTATAAAATTAATAGTCAGTCGTTCATTATAATGAGTAATTATCGCACCGAAGAAGAAATTTATCTCACTTATGACTTTATATCGCCAACGGTCATATTTTTCCATGCTATTTAAATTTTAATGACATAAACCAGTGTACCTATATATAACTACGTTACAAGAACACATTCGCAACTATGTGTGGAGTTTGGGGGGGAGGGGGAGGGTGAGGTGATGGGAAATTGAAAACGGCATAATGTTTGAAAGGTACCTAATTTAATAATTTACATTGATGAAAATTCGTTAATGAAAAAACAAAATCATAATCGTTATTTTATATTATAAAAATTGAACGGCCAGCTGTTTAATAATAATAATATACAATTATTATAAAATCCAAGAAGTTTATCTCACTCAATGCTTTATATTACTTACAGTGATAATTTATTTTAAAAGGCCATTTGAAGTATACCAACTAAATGTTTCTCTGATCGATATTGTGCGTTCTGTGCGCCGTTAAATAATATTAAAAAACGATTGAAAATAAAATAATAATTTATATAATGGTTTATATGAAAAAAAAACTTATTTATTATTACTTATATATATAGATATTTAAAGTTGAAAATTATTATGAAATTGTTTTAAAATTAATTATAAACTTATACCTGTGTATATTCATTACATTTTTAATCCGTGATTTTTATATATTGTACATTATGTGTGACTATTACAATATTTGTTTTTAATAATAGGTATAAATAAAAAACTAAACGAACATTGTAAAACATTTTAAAATAATTATTAATATAATTGTATGGCAAACTTGCAGGTCACCAACTAGTTAGACTATCGTCGCATAGATTACATGATCACGAACCAATAGTCTCGTCTGATATTTCAACCTTCTCATTTACCCTCCATAGTTTGGGATTAATCTGTCACTGCAATTGGTACCATAATCAGTATACCATAGTTAAAGACAACGTTTTAACAGTTACCATAGAATATACGTATAACTTAACAATATCTTTGGTGCTTATTGTTTAGCGATTCTCAAACTGGAGGAACCTTGCTATATCATAATAAAATGGTCGCCAACAATTTCGGTGATAATATTATAGAGGGATGTGGCCTTAAAAATGACTGAGAACTGCTGGTATTGCCTACAAGATATTATAGAGTATAGTGGACTAGTCGGTAGTGAACGTGTTGTCAACTAGACGAGATATTCGCATTCTGTTTTATTTTATTGAATCGGTTTATTTAGTTATTAGTTAAGACATTTTTGTTTTCAATTAAGAAGATGTGATACCAGCATGTGTTGTCTGCGTCTTACAAGTGCGCAACATAGAAAATTATAGTGTAGCTCGGTTAGTTTAAAAATTAGAGTGAATTGGCTTCTTATTAAATCTAAAGGCAAGATTATTTTCTATACAACCTTATGGGCTTTTTATTATATTTAAATTTATAAGCGAACTATGAGTATTTTAAACATTTTTGTTTTCAATAAAAAAAGGTTTTCAAGAAAACCACGCTTTAACATAATAATATTATTTAGTAATGTCCCAAGGACGTCCTTCTAAGCCATGATTTATTGACAACATAAGATTCACTTAATCAAGAGGGCACTGAAATGTTTCGATTATAACAAATGTCATAGGCAATATTTCTCAAAATAATCCTAACAGCATATAACCCATGCACGTACATCAGTCGTCCACTTCAATCATACTTCATATAGTAGTTCTGAGATTATTATTAACCAAAATCAGCTTATATAAAACATCCATATTTTTTAATTATACTTTTGCCAGGTCAATAAATTGCTCCTCTGACCTCTCGACGCCACTTTGTCATTGGGAACTCGTCAAGAGTGAGTGTTGCATGACAAGCGGAAAAAGAGTATAGGTGTTGGACGGCTATCAGAATGAATAACAGCGTGTTTTTAAAAAAATTAGTTCATTGACTTCATTCATAATTTTTTATAGATAGAGTGTGAACACGAGTGAAACTAACATTTTAAAAGAAATTGCAAAATGTTTAAAAATCGTTGAGAATAAATCAATTTAAAATTGTATGTACAGCTAACTGTATACTATATTCTTACCCAACAAAAATTTTTTTTTAAATGTCGAAATAGAATTTTATCGCACGCTTTGTAATTCTTTATAATACGCACCGTTCAATGTGTCGTAAAAAATTATAGTTTTGTATAATACTCGTATTATCAAGATTATTCCAACATAAGGCAAGTTTTGAACATCCCCACTCTTTCCTCTCGTCGTGCTAAAGCAGACTTAAACTTCCTAAACTCAATTCTAAGTGGTTCTTTAGACGTTCCTGATCTCCTTGCAGCCATCCCATTCAGAGTTCCTTCGCATTCTTCCAGAAACCAATCACAATTTTACGTCCCAACCCACAAGACCTCCTATGGGCACAACCACACTCTACACCGCATGCTCAGATTTGCAAACAATCAATAATCCTTAGGCCACGAATTATACTATTTATCTATATTATAACATGTAAACTGTGAATTATTTATACTTTTATCAAAATTATTTCTGTATCTAATTTAACTATTTATGTTTTCTACCGTACTGTACTTATACCATATTTGTTACACTATATAAAATTGCCGTTTTGGCGTTTAATAAACAATAATAATAATAATAATAGTGAACTCTCCAAAGGCTATGGGATGAATAAACATAGGTGCTTGATATATGTACGAATTGTATTGATGTGGTATAATATATATATACATAATAATTTATTACTAATTAGTGTAAAATTAATAATCGTAGGTTTGGTTTACAAAAAAAAAAAACAAAACCAGTAAATTAGTAAGTGAAGATGCATAAAAAAATATACAGGTGGTTGAAAACATTCAATAAGTTAACCCGTTACGGTGATTAATTCTCTCTCCTCACTGCAGAGACCGAGGACGCTCGTCAATAAAAATCTAACTACAAAATAACACCAGAGCAATGATTGAAGTACGAGTGTTGGGGAATTTATTGTACACTATATTTATGGTCAACGAAAGTATAATAATATACTTACGGTATTTTAAATTTTTATAATTTTTTTTATTATTTATGATAATTTCCAATTTTTAGCTTGTTCGCCATAAAAATAATGCACAGTCATGATTACGATAACTACCTGTAAGAAAAAATAAATTATCATCACAATAACCAGTGCCGGATTTTGGCCTAGGATGACAAATTTATATTGTACCTACAGAAAAAAATTTTATTTTATTTAAAATTTTTGTAGATCGCGTATCCGCTTATTAAAAATTGTTCGGCTTTCGGGTATAATATAATTTTTGTCTATATTTGTTCGCAAAATATCAGCTATAGTTGTACTAATAATATTATACGTGGATTTAAATTTGACATTTTATCAAAATAATTATGTAATATACCGATGAGAAGAAACTTTAAATAAAAAACTATGACTCTCGATATTATCCCAATGACATCGAAGAATCATTTACAAACGAATGCCTTCATTTCCGTTATTATTTTATTCCAAGTCTTACGTTAAAAAAAAAAATAACTTAAGAACTGAGTGAAAAACTGTACAAAAATAATTTAATATATGTACATACAAAATATGTCACTATACATGTCACTTTTCTTTCTCGGCATTGAAGAGAATTGAGTCATATTATTTAAGCTAGACAACAGGTGATGAGAGATTGAATTCAATGAAAGTCTTCCACATAGAGTCAAAAATACATTGTAAAATTAATTACGATAGTGTAATAGTTGACGAGATCGCTTAACGAAAAGTTCGTCGAAAACCTTTTTGGAAAACGATGTTATTTTCCAAAAAAAAATGTAAGTATTTTATTCGTGATGTCGTTAATAAACTTTATTTCAATAATTATTATTTAATCATATTTTTATCATTATTTTGTTTTCAGTAGGTTTATTATATAGTATCAATAAATGTTCAATAATTCAAATTCGCCTTTTTCCATGGTGGGAAAGGATAGGGACATATTGTGGCTGAAGATTGAAAAAATATTATATCGGGGCCTATAGCTTAACTTGTGTTAAATATTGCCCTAACAATATAATTATAGTTCACGGTACAGGAAAAATAAATATTTAAAATACTAAAAGCTATTGATTTACCTACTTAGATTTAAGAGGATGTCAGCACACTATTTGTTTCTCTCTCAGCTGGTCCACGCACAACATAGACATAACGCATTAACGCAGAATCATTTTTTCTATTTTTTTAAGTAAATTTAGAGTAAAATCACCCATTACAAAAAACATAGAGAATAATATTTCAGAGGGAATGACATATCGATTTTTATATTTTATTGTTATTTGACTTTGTATTCAACTTTCAAAATAAACAAAAAATGCTGTAAATTTAAATTTTGTTTAAATTGTTTAGACAAATCGATATGTCGTACTCTCAAAAATATTATTATCTATCTTTTTTGTAATGGGTGATATTACTCTCAGATTACTTAAAAACATAAAAAAAAAACGATTCTGCGTAAATGCGTTTTGTCTATGTTGCGCGTACTTCAGCTGAGAGAGAAATCAAATAGTGCTCAGACATCGTCTTAAATAGGTACGCACATAATAATATTACTATTGTTCGTATAAGTTATTGATAAGTAGGTATTATAGTAAAATGGTTCATAAAATTATATCGATAATAAATCCGACACGAACTCGAAATAATTAGAATGTTTTAAAAAAAAATGTAAAACTTCAGTTATCTCGGTGCAGATTATTGTGTTTCTCGAATGCCAGCGCAAGGGTAATGAATGACGATTGTTATTAATTTATAATAATATTTCATGTTATCGCATATTTAATATTTAAAGTGTAATACACGGATAGTTACCTACTTATATGTTATCGATTATTTTTTTGTAAGTACTGGACTCAATTCCAATGATAATATATAGTTATACTGAGTTGATGGGTATTTTAAATGTTTGTAAATTTATTTTAAAATTTAATACTAATCTTTTTTTATAATAATGATAAAATTAGCCAACGGAAATGTACATTTTACATCATAACCTCGTATACCGAAAACTATAAGAAGATAAAAAATAATATTATAGTCTGTAGTAGTAGTTAGGTAGGTATATACAAACAAATGAATATGTATAAGACACTAAATGCTATGAATGCACTGCAAGGCTAGGTATTATTATGATATACTCATGTACATTATTCATTAAACCGTAGTAGGTTTTGTAGTAAAATGGTTCGTAATATTGTAACGGAAATAAATCCAACAAGAACTAGTAGTTAGAATGTTTTAAAATGTGTAAAACAGTTATCTCGCTGCAGAGTGTTGTGTTTTTGGCCCAATAACAAGTGCAAGGATATCGAAGGACGATTTCTAAAGAGTTACAAAAGGGAGAGACTGAGAAGAAGACGTTAGACTAGGTGTGAGCAATAGGCACCCCCTCAGAGGGGAAGTAACTGAACCGCGAAAAATATTTTTTTAACGAATTCCGCACATAATAGATATTTGATTTATGTTTATGATGTATTTAAAATGGCGTTTTTAAAGAATAAATATCGTTCAACATTTATTGATCTCCGTTCTCCATCTCGAAAACATTGCGTATTATAGTTGTTCTCCAAGAGTAGGTACCAAATTTAAAAAAAAGACAGGCTAACATTATTATACCTATGTCCTGTTATATTAATTAATTTGCTTTAAACAGCTTAAACTGTATTCTTAACACAAAAATAAATACATTATTTATTAACTAGATACTATTTAAGTTTTTTATAGATCTCGACATTTTTTTTCAAATTATCTTCCATACAATTTAATTGCCGACCAATGCTTTAGACAAGATAAGACGTTGGACAGTAGTTCGACGTTATTATAATACACTTATAATATTTTATGTATTTTATGTTATCGCTTTTTTAATATACACAATGCTTATTTTTAGTAATAATGAGCTATAGAAACGTACAATTGTTAGAGTGCCTATCATATAACCTCGTATGTAACTATAACAAGAACTATAACAACTATAACAAGAAAAAAAAATCATTACAACCAGTAGGTATAGTCCGTAGTAGTTCGGTACCTACTATCTACACAGAAAAAATAAACATGTAAAATACTAATCAATAAAAACTAAACACGTACAAATAATAGTACCTACTAAATAGTAAATACCTACTAATATTTAAATATAGGTACCTACGTAATATTATTATTACTTGTATAAATTATTAATTAATCCGTAGTAGGTTTTATAGTAAAATGGTTCGTAATATTGGAACGAAAAAAAATCCTACACAAACTAGAAGTTAGAATGTTTTAAAATGTGTAAAACAGTTATCTCGCTGCAGAGTGTTGTGTTTGTGGCCCAAAGCACCAGTGGAAGGATATCGAAGGACGATTGTTTAGGAGGTACAAAGGGCCAAGGGGGAAGACTGAGGAGAAGACGTTAGACATTGGTTTGACGTTATTATAGTACACTAATAATATTTTATGTTAGTTATGTTACCGCATATTTAATGTACACAATGTATATTAAATAGGTACAAATATTAGTAAATACTAATATTGAAATAGATACCTACGTAATATTATTATTACTTGTATAAATTATTGATCAATCCGTAGTATAGGTTTTATAATTAATATTCATAGTTCGCATTTTGAATTAAATTCATAAAAATGTACAAAAAAAAAAACATCCAATAATTATACAATAAAATAGGAGTCCTCCAGTGCCGGAACTAGACTACTTGAGGTCTTCGTGTGCAAACCAAAGTCTTGAGGCCCCTCAGGATTTATCAGAATAATCAACAATTTACTCTAAAAAAACCTTAAATAATTTAATTTAATTTCGTCTTATTCAAACAATAATTGTTTATATATATATAATAAGTGGAACTAAATTAGATAAAGATATTTGTGTTGTATAGGTTATATTTAAAGTATTTGTAACTAACATGAAAAGTTACTATTTTTGTCTGAACCACAAAAAAAAAACGAATTCTAAAACCAACAAGACGAGACGTGTGTAAGCTACTACTACTAATAAAAATATTTTAATATTCAATATTTTCAAATATTAATATTATACATACTCATTACTCATAAGTCATAACTCACTTAAAAACTCAAATATCGTCAAAAACTAACAAGAGAACACATCATAATATAATGTTCTTACCTAAAAGTTTGATAATAGGTCAATTCACTGTAATCATAAAAGTAACCGCACAATATTGAAACGGCTGAACGAAAATTTGGTACGTCAAAATCGAGATTGGCGTGGCGTGGGGGTATTATAAAATTGATAAAATTACGTATATATAATTATAGGTATATAATAATTTGTTATTTCACTCACCTACCGTTAAAAAAACCTATACAGTACCAACCCCGCTCCCAATGGCCTAAGTTGCCGCGGGATAATTAAAAAAAAAAATAAATAATAATTTATTAATAAATAATATTATAAAAAAGAAAATCTGTTATTTATGAGTCATTGGGATGTGTGCGAGTGTATAATATTATTTGATTTCGATATAAACTAATGCGTACAAGAAAAACTGTATGTTTGACAAAACTTTTCAAAGACTAGAACCCGCAATATTACATATATTTTATGTTTTGTGAAACGTTTTTAAGGGTACTTATTGTCCTTAGTGTAACCAATTTAGTAACCGAATTTAATAAGTACCTACTCTTTCGAATTTCGAATCAGGTACATTTTCAATATGAGGTAGGAGGTAACTTAATAAATATGATTAACATTATTATGCTGACATTTAAAAAAAAAATAATCCTATAAATAATATACGGTAGAACACAAGACGCCACTGCTTAAGACGTATAGTATGTACAAAAAATGGCTTGAATTTTGAAAATACAGTCTTAAAAATAATTATTCGAAATTTCAAGAATCAGAATATTTGAACGAATTCAACGTAAAAACGTGGATGAGAGTGCTCGGTGGATCACACTGTATAGTAGATAATAGGCCATCGATGTGACTTTATCGGAAACGAGATTAAAACGATATCACCTAACTATAATAATATGTAATAATATGAAAAAGAAAATCTGCCCTTTAGGGGATGTGTGCGAGTGCATATGATGTTTGTCGAGTTCTATATAAACCCAGCTACGTACATTAGAGAAACCGTTTTTTTTTTACAATTTTAATTATCTTAAACGGATCTCTATTTGCAACTCTGCAGCTGAACACGGAGAGGAAATAAGATTTAAAAGGTCATGTGAGCATTATATGGGTTGATATATTATATACATTATACATGCGAACTACACATCAAGTAAATTACTTATGCCACCAAATTATGTACACGTGTACAGGGTGATTCACCAACCATATTATTATGATCGACTCCATTTCATAATATTATCATCATTGATGCACTTGTTCAAATAAATTCGTATGCCTTGGAATTTTCAACAAAATCATAAAGACTTGCATGATATCTTCAATTAGTTATATGTGTGACGTTATATAATATTATATAATTTAAATATCATCCTAAGAATTTATTTATTTTTTTAATTTTCTAACAAGAACCACCATTTTTTGTAGTGTACTTAGATGTTTCTTTTTTTGAAAATTTCCATACTACATACTGAATCGAAATTCAAATGAGCAGTATATATATATTATATAAATTGGATTGGTTATCATAAGCTTTATGCACTAAAGAATCTTACATCAAAAATAAAATAGACATATTAATATGTAGTCAAGTATCGCTATTATACACTAGGTGACAATTTTCATATTGAAATTTGAACAAAGTTATCGAAGAATAACGAATACAGTTATTTTGTTGTACTTTAAAAATATTATTCGTGGATTGAAACATTTGAAGCGTATAATTAACTTTTAAACATTTTCAAATGTAATGTTTTCGATGAAAGTTAATTAATTATTTTAATAATTAAATAAAATGCTTTTATTGCAATAGGTATAAGACCATAAAATAAACTTAGTAATATAGGCTGATTGATCGTCTTCGCTCAAAAACGTTTTTCGTATACAATGATATAATATCCATTACAGTGACCCACGCGAAACCTAATATTTAGCATATTATTCATACTCTACTTACATGTAAACCTTCTTATTATTCATTTATACTAATATTTTATATTATTTTATAATATTAATATGGTTTTATAATAACGATAAGGCATGGTAGATAATAATATACAACTTAAAAAAGTGATGTTACATTATGGTGAAATTACATTAATTTTACTATTAAAGTTTGATCATGAATATGAATATTATTTTAATAATATTATCTTATGGTTTACAGGTGGTCATTATTTTAAGTGGAAATAACAGGAAAGTTCTTAAAAGTATAGAGCAGGACAGCTTACTTTATATAGACAAACCTTGGAATCAATCAAAATCAAACGATGTCTCAACAATTAAATTCAACTATGTTAGTTTCGATTATCATGTTTTTTCTAAAGAGTAGTCCGTTAACCACGAAAAAAGAAAATCAGACTTCTTATTATTATTAGTAAATACCTAACCCAAAATACAGTCCACGGAACCCAAGACAAATACACTTATATAAAATCATACTGTATACGGAAAACGAGGCCCTGGGGTGGGGGCCTTGGAGAATACTACCCCAGTATTCCCTGCTTGTCGTACGAGGCGACTAAAAGGGAACAGGCCAGTCAGGGCCGACGCCTGGGGCGCGGAATCACCGAAACCTACGGGGACTAGGGCGTTGAGAGGTTCTGACCGCGACCTCGAGAAGAGCGGGTCGGTCACTGGGCTTAGCCACCTGGTGACGCCTCTGGGAGGTGGAGTTGGGCCTACCGTGAGCCCGTGGTACACGGCCCAAATCTCGGGAGGATCATAAGCTGAGGCAACTCTCCGACGAAGCTTCGTCCGAGCATCCCACCAATGATGTGCCTTACCTGACGGGAGGCGAGAATGGTGCTTCGGGATGTGAGGGGGCCCCTCGGTGTTGAGAGATTAACATCGAGCCCTCACACGTCGGTCGTGGTGGACACTGCCTCGACCGACGGCGGTTTGGTTTCGAAGTGGCAGTTTGCAGGAGCATACTATGTGGTAAAAGACCACACGCTTGGTCAGGGGAAAGTTGCCGAGTGACTTTGCCGGGCGGACCCGTACGGCGACAGTCGGCCGGGAAAGCACGGTCCCTCCTTAGCGCTCACCCAGCTTATCGTTGGAGCTATATGCAGCGAAGGTTGTCCGTGACCAAATACGGAAAGCAAAGTGGATAGATTGCGGCCTCACCAAGGTGGCGAAAGGCACCTGTATGCCCTAGCCGGATGGTACGGACGCATCGGGGAACTCCTCCGTGCGCGTCCGGTGCTCATGGTCCTTGACGACGTGCGGTCGCCCGTCTGTCGACCACGAACACGTCAGCCATGATTCGTTATGCAGTGTTACGAGTCGGCCGGTGACGGCCGTAAGACCTCCGCGGCTCTTGACTAGCACCTAGTGCTAATATAAGGTCGGCGGTTGTAGCCACAAGGCACCAAACCCGGGAGCTTCATGTATACGGAAAACGATTTTGAGCAGACGGTCTGTCAGCTTATTATATTAATAAGTAAATTTTTTGTAATAATTGCTATTAAAGTAATTATGTCTTTAGTAATACAGTGTAGTTATTGAATTAATTTATGCCAAAACAATAATTGTTACATAATTTACTCTCTTCTTGATATCAAACTGTATATAATTTAACTTACAGCAGTACAACTTTTTTTTTTAACTCATTTTTGGAAGTACAATTTTTGTAACACATTATCTATATTAAAGAAAGGCAAACCAAAAAAATTAAATTAAATTAAATTAAATCACTAACAAAATGTAGCATGTGACAAGATAATTTTCAATTGTACTATATCTAAAATTAATCAATTTAATTTAACTTAATGTTTTAGATTTTGAGTGGAACGATGAATGTATTGATTTTACAATGATGTGTGTTTTTTTTTTTATTTTTTTTTTTGTGTCTGTGTCTGTGATAATGCTTCGATTTTCAACTTCAGTATCTTGTTCGTTTGGAAAGTGAATCTAGTTGATGCATTTGGGAGGTCAAATTTTAAAATTCCCAATAGTTTTCACAAGCGCCGGGATTAAACACATAAAAATTAAGGAATAACGGTAATTTTTACACAAAATCTGTTTTCCAAAAAATCGATTTTGGTTTTTGCTGTAATTCTAAAACAAATGAACGTTTTGCATTTTCTATGCACAATAAAGTTTTTACAATATTATGATTTGTTTTGAACTATTTAGGGACATTTTCATTTTCCATTTTTTTTAGTTTTTAATCTAAAAATATCAATAAAATTTTATTTGTTGGTTTTGAAAGCTTGAGAATTTAATAGAAGGCTCCTAGTATATTTTTTCAAAGGCAGATGAAAAATATTAAAAATCCTTAGTCACAATTTTTTTTTATAAGCATTTAAAGTTCAAAAATATACAAAATATGGAAAAATCACGAAAATTAGCAAATTATTTTGAGATAAGAATTCGTAAAAATTTAACATTGTAAATCTAAGATTTGAAAATTTAATACAAGATTACTCACAAGTTTGTCTACCTTTATCAATAAAAAAATTGCTATCGGAAAGCCAAATTAAATTTTTATGAGCGTTTGAAAATCAAATTTTTATAACATTGGATATTTACTCGATTTCCCATGTAGCGGTTTCCTTATTTTATTGTAATGCAAAAAGGAATAACTGTAGGTACATGCAAATTTCACTGAATGTTCATATTAGCATTGCCTATACACTGTACAATTTTGAAAATATTTTGACTCTTTATAAGCTGTTTATTGATGTTTACAATTTTCAATTTTTTTAGTGTTATATTCTATAAATATCAATCAAGTGTTATTTGTTGTACCAAAAAGTGTACAATTTAATACAAGGCTCCTGATATATTTTTTCAATATCAGTTGAAAAATAATTTTTATAAGCATTTAAAGATCGGATTTTGTCAAAATTTATCAAATTTAAAATTGAATCTTAGGATTGAAAATTTAAAACAAGTTTCCATGAAAGTAGTTAATTCTGTTACCATAAAATCTAAAAAGGTGGGTAAGTGGACGTCGCTCTGCTGTATAGTAGGTTACAAGTGGGTCACTGTATAATGGATGATATTAAATTTGAATTCAATGATACAATATCATTGTATAAGAAAAACGATTCTGAGCGAAGACGGTATGTCAGTCTAGGTTTAAGACAATTTATATACATATCTATGGTATTAAGAAAAAAATTGACCTTTAATAAATTCCAAATTAATCATATCACATTATCAGTTATCACAATATCCATTAGGTACTTGTAACACGTTATACATAAACATCAATAACAAACCCTGATACTATAGATATTATATAGTAGAACACTTTAGAAGTTTCAAGTAGGTACCCACGAATAATATTATATAATCACAACATAAAAACTAGGTTTTTTAATATGTAATTTCGTCCAAATTTGAATGTAAAATGACTATAAAAATAAACTATGATTGTATATTTTTTAGATTTTTCGGTAAGAGAATTAACTACTTACGTGGAATCTTGTTTTAAATTTTCAATCCTTAGTTATAAAAACTGAACATTTTATAGCTTATTAATTACGATGATTAATAAATTTCGAGATTTTGAAAAATTGTGTCAAAATTCGATGTTTAAATGCTTATAAAAAAAATTGTGCCTATGCATTTTTAATATTTTTCAATAGCTATTGTAACAATATATCAGGAGCTTTGTATTACATTTTTACACTTTTTGGCCCAACAGATAAAACTTTATTGATATTCATAGAAAAAAAAACTAAAAAAATTGAAAAATGAAAATATCCGTAAACAGCTCAAAAAGAGTCAAAATATTTTCAAAATTGTATGGTGTATAGGAAATGCTAATATAAACATTCAGTGAAATTTTCATGTTTTCTATAGTTATTCGTTTATGAATAACAACAAAATAATGAAATCGCTACATGAGAAATCGAGTAAACATCCAATGTTGTAAAAATTTGAATTTCAAACGCTCATAAAAATTTAATTTGACTGTCCGGTAGAGATTTTTTATTGATAATGGTAAAGAAACTTATGAGTAATCTTGTATTACATTTTCAAATCTTAGATTTAAAAAGAAAAATTTTTATGAATTCTTAACTCAAAATATTTTGCTAATTTTCGTGATATTTCCATATTTTGTCAATTTTTGAACTTTAAATGCTTATAAAAAAAACTGTGACTAACGATTTTTGATATTGTTCAAACGCCTTTGAAATAATATAGGTACTAGGAGCCTTCTATTAAATTTTCAAGTTTTTTTAACCAACAAATAAAATTTTATTGATATTTCTAGAAAAAAAACTAAAAAAAAATGAAAAATGAAAATGTCCCTAAACCTTTCAAAATAAATCAAAATATTTTTAAAATGTTATCGTGTATAGAAAATGCAAATATAAACAACCAGTGAAAATTTCATGTATCTACGGTAATTTGTTTTAAAGTTCCACCAAAAACCAAATTCAATTTTTCTGAAAAATCGATTTTGCGTAAAAATTCCAGTTTTTCTTTAATTTTTCTTTTGTTTTTCTTGGTGCTTTTGAAAAGTTTTAAATTTTAAATTTTGACCTCCCCAATGCACCAACGATATTCACTTTCCAATCGAACAAGATACTGAAGTTGAAAATCCAAGCATTATTTCGACTACTTATCGTGTACACAGACACAAAAAAAATAAAAAAAAAAATAAAAAAAACACACATCATTGTAAAATCAATACATTCATCGTTTCACTCAGAATCTAATATGCAGAAGTATTATTATAAATATTATTTATAACAACATTAAATATAATATAGGTACATTAATTATTAATTGTATTAATTAAATAGCTGAATCAATAAAAAATATCTTTTAAATAACTAGAAGTATTGAATGTAAATACCTATTATATTTTATTGTGTTAGTATTTTTTAATTATTAATATAAAGAGTATTTTTTCAGTATTATTTTAAAAAAAATGTTCATGTTTTTCTTTTTTTCTCTCTGGTCTCTGAAGAAGAGTTTTTTCAGACATAACTATGACGTCTATCGGTAGGTACCTACTTATATATTTTTAACATATTAAGAAACTCGTTTAAACATTTATGTATAATATCTGAATATCTGACTCAATTAATTTTGACCAAATGGCCAATATAAATAATATTATATCAATGTTAAAAATATTCGAAACATTTAAAATCTGACTAAATAACCTGTGTCAAAACCTGTGTCGTGAATCATGAGTTCCGAAACAAAATATTACAATATCTGGTCTAAATAAATCACTTATAGGTATTTAAATATGTTAGATATTTAAACATCATTCAAACTCTATTTAAACGCTTGCAGCTTTGGTTGGTGTTTAAATTTGACTATGTTATCTAATAATCTAGCCAAGTCCAACATACGCTAATGACTAATGGATACTAAAACAACAATTTCCATTACTAAAATATTAATAATACTCTTTGACTTTTGTTATATGATATAAGATAATATCCATTAAAGTTTAGTCTCCCTTGATCTACATATAAACTACCTATAGTATTTCATACTACTAACAGGTACCCACATTTTAGTCATTTTACATTGTAATACACTAATACCGATAGGTACTTAACATGTTTTTAGGCTAAAAATGTTAGCACAATAGTAGATTTGGCCAAATACATTATACTTATATAGTTATATTAAGTACAACTGTAAAAGTATTAGTTTAATGAAATTTATAATTTATTATTAATTATAAATATGTTCTTATTCAGTTTAAATCATTAATTTCATTATTTCAAGGAAAATAAACCTAAACATTTTACCATCCACTCATGGAGCGACGTATTTTCATTTTTTAATTATTATTATTTTTTTTTTTATGGAGATGAGTTTAATTGTATACAGGGAATAGTTTTATATGCTCAAACAAAAAGCTAAACCATAAATATATTATTAATGTGATTATAAATACACGGTAAGTTTCTCTCAGAGATAATATGTATAGATATAATATTTTATGTATTTATATAGAGTTATTACACTACTATAGTACTTTATTTATTATATTTATTGGTTAAACAACCAAAAACTTATTTCGCACTTCATTTAGTCATTCAGACTTAGCTGATGTTACTTTTACCAGTTAAAAATTACGTTTTGTTGCAAGTTAAAGCGTAACATCCTGAATAAAATAAAACGTACCTATTCATATTTTCATATATTTTGAAGTTAATTAATATTCTTCAATATTTTATACCAATATATTATTATTTAATATTACTTATTAATTATTTGCTTTTTACATATAAGATACTATTGGTTTAACATGCACCCAGCATACATAATATATTTAATTATTTTAATAAAGCCTATGATTCTGTAAAATACATCGATCGCCGATCTCAATCCGCTATAGGATTGTCCTATAAGAGTCGAATTGCCGACGAAGTTTACTGCTGCAAGGTTTTTCAGTTAGTCGAAAACTAGTAAGTAAATACTTCGTTAAATATTACACATTATTATATTTATTTATTCACGTACATAATAACAATATTCAGTTGGTCCCTATGACTTACCTCTAACAATATTATGTTATGTGGAAATGGAAAATAATATGTTCAATCTGTTGTAACTTGTAAATCGTGATGGGGACCATCGCGATAGTAATAAATAAGTAAGATATAGCTAATGATTTTTGATATCGATATATCAGTTGTATAAATAACAGCCTAATTTATGCTTAAATATTAACAATATTTATCTCGGTTTACAACTTTCAAAATAATTAATTAAATTGTCCATAATTTATAATACATACAAAACACAAGTCTTAAACAGAAATTCAGAAAATTTACTTAATATACAGTAGTGACAGGGGGATAAGGTTACAACTTAAATCTAACATTTATTTGTCTGGGCGCCTGTCGTCTGTGCAATCTCATCACTTAATGACTTTTCAAGCCATTGTGGTTAAAAACAAAACTTTTTTTAAATCGTAGACGAATATTCCATCAGAATAATACCAAATTGGATTTTTCAAATTAAGATAAAATACAATATAGAACTATAGAAGTAATAAAAATCATTCAGTGTAAAGAGTTCAAACATTAGATTTATCAACATTATAATTCATCATACCTACCTAATTGTGACTTAAAAAAATAATTTTTTACTATTTACACAATTAGAACTGTTTATTATGTATATTATTTATTAACAGCATATATTATAATTCATTAATTTATGAATGAATTAATCATTGGAATTTTTTTAAATAAAACCTATTTACTTTTAGATAATCTTGAATAAAGAAAAATTATACTCTGTACATTCTAAGTTTTTGGAAACAGAGATTACACTGTAAATATTATTCATAATGATCATATTTATTAATGATTAACAAATTATACTGCTGCACGCAATAGTTAATAACTGAATACAGAATAACTGATAATAAATAATACTAATTTTGTTTTGAAATTCGTGATAATATTATATCAATTTAATTCATATAAGAATAAAACACTGTAAAGTACGATTTTTACAGAATGAAAAATATAGTAGGTATACGGTGGCAGTGTGGCACCTGTGAAGAGATGATTTTTATAAATTTATTTTCGCGTAAATAATAAAGTTCTTATTAGCTAGTATAGTTATAGGGAGTATGGACACTATATGCTGAAGTTCTTTTGATTAATGTTTATAAAAACTAGTGAAGTGTAGATTTTTTTTTAAAAAAATAGGGGCAGTCACTTATTTGCGGCGAAGGAGTAAGGAGATGAGTTTTAGGATTAATCTTCCTCATGAGCCTAAAAAACAAAATTTAAATTTAAATTTTATATCTTGATAATAATATAATAATAGCTAATGCGATTAACATACATTCTTATTTTTTATCTCAAATACTGTTGTATAAAACTATAATCTGGGGGATTATGTTTAGGCCACCCGTTGAAATGTAGTTATATATTACATTGTGTTTAGATTTATAATTTGAAGTACTTTTTTAATGGTTTGCACATGATAGAAACGTATAATGGTGCATAGTGTTATTAATTATTATATATACATAAGAAGGCGCCTATATTTTATTGTTAATATAGCCGGTATATAAAAATTGTTCCGGTGTAAAAACTGTTATCAAAATGTATTATAAGTTATAATATAATAATATTACCGACATAATATCGCTACATTATACTCCTCGCGGACAGTTCCGCCGACGTGAAAATCGTAGGCCGACATCCAGCCCGATCCCCACAATGTTTTCCTATACGGTATACATAAGTGTGTACCTACTTCCTACATAATAATAATAATAATAATAATAATATCATTTCATGTAGATTTAATTTGTTGAAAAGCTTTAAAATTACTGGGTTATGTTAAAAGAATATTTCAGGAGTTTAAGTAAGTGACCCCTATAAAAACTTTATATTGCGCCTTTGTTAGGTCTATCTTGGAATATGGTGCTGTTGTTTGGGATCCTTTATACTGCTTGTAATAGAAATCAAATTGAACGGGATCAACGGAAATTTCTTAATTATGCAGCTTTTACTCTCAATATTGATCACATGCCTCATGATTATATCCCTGTCATGGACAGTGTTGGTTTGAGTACTTTAGTTGACAGAAGGCAAGCTACTAGTTTAAATTTTCTTAGGGAATTAATTGATGGTAAGATTGACTCTCCTGAACTACTTTTATTCATTAACTTTAAAGTTCCGTCCACTAATACCACACTTATCCATTTCTTATACCAAAATGTAACACCAATTATTTAGAAAACCAGCCTATAGTTAGGATGATGCGTATGGCAAATAGCGATCCATCATTCTAATTAACTATTTATCATTATCAGTAACCTTAATGTTTCTAGTCGTTATTATTATATTACTTTTAATTAAAACGATTTTATTTTTTGTTTTTTTTTTCTCTTTTCTTTTAATATTTGTTATATTGTACTAATTAATTCTATTACCTATATAGAATTTTCGATATTTTTATTTTATTTTTACATGTTCACTGTAATATTATCATCATAATTAAAATATTGTTGTGTTATCATTATGTAATTGGGCTTGACCCGTATTGTAAATAAATAAATAAATAATATACGCGCGTGCAGCACGGGCCAACGCACCCCGCGCCGCCGCCGAACAATGTGCGTGGAGTGGCGACGAGGTGTGCACAGTTTGGCGGTGCGTCTAAAACCTCAGGGCGGCGAGCAGATGCGACGGCGGCACAGGGTGTGTGTGTGTGTGTGTGTGTGTGTGTGTGTGTGTGTGTGTGTGTGTGTATGTGTGTGTATAATATTAATAATATATACCTTGGTATATATTGTATATGATTTCGCTTACCGTCGGTTGTGGGGGGACGGCGCGGAGTTTGTCGGTGGACGGGTGAGGTGTGGGGGCAAAACGTAACGTAATAATATTTCCTGTGGCGCGCGTCTGCGTCTCATTACATTGCGCGCTGGCAATGGCTCTAGCGCCCGGGCCGATGGGATCTGTTCGGTAACAGCTTCCACGACGTCAATATTACCCGCTGCACCCACTGCACCCGCTCCCCCCCCGACCCCAACGACCGTAATGGTATTTTCCCTCTGTAATATGCATGTCTATATTTATATATAATAAATAAAAATGGAGCCAAAAATGTATAACAATTCGTCAATTGAGAATGGCTGGTCCGATTTGTCTCAAATTTTTTTTAAGATATTCGTAATTGCCAGGCGAAGGTTTTTACGAAAGAAAATTTTTAAAAAGTCAACCGAATAATTAGAAAAATTGCAAAAACTATTTATTGATGTCTGGGATTTGAACTAGATACCGTTGTCTTTATTTACTCTATGGTGTATTATATTATATTAGTTGCTATTGGTTGATCGGGCATGTTTTTTTTGATTTGTATTATTATTTTTCATCAATATATCTTATATATAAATGAATGATGGTGTGTAGATTGGACCTATGATAATAAGATACCAATTAAAAAAGGGTTAAATTTGGTTTTTTTTATTCATCGGATTTTAGTACGGTTAGGTTAGGTTAGGATTTATAGGTAGGTAGAATTAAGTAAAAACGTCAAACTTGGTATAACTTTGGTACTTTTTGAGATAAATCATACACTTACGTACAAACAGCAGGTAGATTGCCTACCCGATAATATACTGCTGCGAAACAGAATTTTTAATCCGGGCAACAGAAAAGTTAAGATAAATCTAGGAAATCATACACCGAATATTAAATAACGCATTGAACAATGTTTGAGTCATATAGAGTCGGTACATTTAACGGGAAACGAAGTGCACGGGATGAGCTAATATTATTATAATTATTATTGTATTATAAATTACATTACAGCAGCATTTTTCATTTTGTAACTTTTCTCCGTTTTCGTATTCTCATCATCGTCATAAATATATAATACATCGGACCAGTACAATTCTTCGATTAGGTAGCCCATACTAATTGAATATGTTCTGGGTTTGTTAAAAACTATTTTAATTTTAAGCTTTTTTGAGCTTATAATATGATACACGGAATCACTTAACTAATTACCTACGTAAACCCTTTTTCACTATAAACGGTTTTTATGGCTAATTTTTAGTTTTTAGGACTTATATGTGCCTACCAAACATGAAATTTTAATTTACCATTTAGTAATAGATTATACGAATATACGAATTATACCAAAGTATATACGATATATCTACATATATGCTATAGCAGGGGTCTCCAAACAGCCGATCGCGATCGACTGGTCGAGCTTTCTAGAAATATAGGTCGATCGTTACAAAAATTAATTTTACCATTATCGGTCGATCGTGTAATAAATAATCGGATAATATCGATTGCTATATTATATTCTAGGAGTTTACCATTATAGTAATCGTTATGGTCAGAATTTTTAGCTATAGGGAGACCGTATTTGAGGAGTGTTTTGGGGATTCCCCCCCCCCATCACCCAAATTATATGTATAGTCAATCAATTTATTTATGAAACTAAATCAATTATAATAATTTTCCATTTTTCACTAATAATATTATATGATATCTATTACCTATATAGTATTATTTAGCCTGTATTATAATATTATACATACCTAGTTATATATAGGTACCTATAATATATTTGTGCGAAATTCCTTTGTTCCCATCTGCAAAATATTTCTGATCGATTGATACCTTATACGACTTATATGTTCAGCCGTTTGCCCTGTAGAGGTTGATAAAGGATTGACAAAAGTTAAGACTATTTTTCAATGTTAAAACTCGGTTTCCTGTTAATATAGTCCGCTGTGGCTCCTTCACTATTTTTTTTTACTTAGCTTCGAGCCACTTCCGTCGGGCTGGATTATATAACTATAAAAAAAAACTTAATTTGATTCTTAAAATGATTATGGCTGTGAATTTAATGCAAAAAATACTTTAAAAATGCATTTTAAATTTAAAACAATTCACTTCTTAACATGAATATATATATATATCATTCAAAATTCAAAATATAAAACTTAAAAATCTATCAATGTTTTTTAAGAGAAAAACTATATTTTTAATTATTTTTAACTATTCTCAAAAATGTATGAGACAAAAAGTTAAAACAAATTCATAATATTTTAGTGAAAAGTTTTTAATAAGTAGGATTTGTAAAAAATATCAAAAAAAAGTAATAAAGAATGAAAAATTGACTAATAAAATGACCTTAAAAAAATACGTAACTAAAATTAAAAAAAAATTATAAAATGCAAAAAAAGGTTTCTAAATTGAGTACGTTTGTTAGTACCCACATAATAATTTTTATTAAATGTTAACTGGTACATTTAATTAAACTGCCTTGATTTAATTTTTATCTATTATCAGCATTTTTAACAAATCCTTAAAGAACAAAATCTGATGGTATATGATGTTAGACTATTGAATTTTCAAACTTTGTGTACCCGATCACAATCAACAAAAAAAGTCCATAAATACAGAAATATAGCTCAAAAATCAAAATCAACTAAATTTGCAAAATTATGTAACATAACACAGATTTGGATAGATAGGTCATAACATAAAGCTGTTGCAGCAACTAAAAACAATTTTATTTCATATTATTAATAAGACTTTTACCAGTACTCATACTCAATTTTTGTGTCATATAAGACATAGTTTAACATAATGACACACAATGGGACTATGCATACAACATAAAAGGTTTAACACATACAATAATCTTATGGTTCACATGTAACTGTTATATTTTTATTTTTATTTTAATAATTTGAAAACTTCTAATTTTCAACACAAGATATTGCTTAAAAGAGGTGATCAAACTGATTATACTAAATTATATTGTTTGTTTACAAAATATATTATTATTATTGTATATAATGAATAAAATATATTAAATTTTATTTTGGCCCTTGCTCAATTATGTATCATAAATGTAAATATTTGACTGCAATAATAAATTGATAAATTTTATAATAAATATGTATAAAAATCTATAGTTTCAGATTTAGCAACATCAATAAATATTCCCTTAGAAAAATTTATAATAATTCATTTAAAGATCTAGAAAATGTCTTGGTCTGTTAAAAATTATAAATTCAATTGATTGACTCAATTCTTGATTTCAGAGTACCATCACTGTTTAATAAATGGTCATCAACACATTTTGGACCACTTCCTAATTTAGTGACCATGATATATTTTAAAAGGTCCTTTTCTTTGGATTTAAAACCGTATGGTTTTATCTGAAATAAAAAATAGATGTAGCTATTAAGTTGTAACATATAATTATACCTCATCAAATTACAAACATTATTAGGAAGTGTTGATACGATTCCTCTTAAATATGAAGAATTAGGCTGCACTGTTGGGAAAACATTAACCAACTCTGACATAAACAAACTCAGGTCATTTTGCTGAACAAATAAAAAAGCATTTGGGCCAGCATCAAATGTGTAAGCAACCTATAGTAGTAAAATAACACTTAATACGCAACATTAAGATGTAATATATATTATAATTATTTACTTTAATTTGACCAGTAGCTTCATTGTAATCATGAACAAAAGATATTATTTCATGTGACACTTGATTTAAATAAACACAAGGAGGATATGTATCCAAACAAATAGCATGAAATTGGTTACTGTCTCGCATCGTAATTTCGGCAAATTTTTCAAAATTTTTATCTGTTATGGCCTAAAACCAAAATATATTATTTGTACATTTATTAAAAAATACTTAGAAAATAATCATACTTGAATGATTTCTTTTGTTCTTTCGGGTACACACTTTTGAATTCTGTACTTAAGTAATTCACTAGTTTTTACTGCTTGTTTCATTCCCACTGTACTACTAGTTTTTTTTTTAGAATCATTTACCTAATACAAAATATTTAAAAACATAAATTATAATTTAAAAAAAAGTTTATATAATATTAGTTGGGTGTGAAGCATTAATGTTGTGATACTAAACTTGGAAGCAATAATAACTAATAAGCCATTAAATTCAAAACACTAATATATGTGAAATAAGTTTAAAACCATAGCAAAATAGATAGGTATCATCATAGTTGTACTAGTTTTGCGAAGTATGCTTATCTCCTTCATCTCCGGCCTATGTCATAGTTCTCCACTTATCATTTGTTGATTTTATTCTATGTTATATATGTATGTATATGATTGATAGCCAATAAGAAGTGGAGAACTTCTATAAAGGCGAAGTAAAGAGCGTTGGTTGCGTTTCAAAATACTATCATGGTACCTATCTAATTTGTCATGGCTAAAACTATGTCTACAGTATCAAAATTAGCCCTTTCCATCATACGCCCAGTGGTAGTTGTTCAGTTGTTTAATAGTGGTTATCAAATCATAAAAAAAAAAAAGAATATCTCTAATACCATAAGGAATTTAAAGGACAAGAGGGACTATAGTAAATATTTAATGTAAAATATTGAACACCGGCTGCTATCCAGTCAGTGCTTATTTTTGGTTTTCATAATACAACATGTAACGGCAGAGCAATATTACAGTGTTAAGTGCCAATGATTATAAGTTGCAACGGTTGGTATTAACAACCAGGGTAGGTCATGATTAATTTGTTATGCCTGCGCCTATAAATGTGAATATATGATTTTCTATCAATTTATAGGAAGTTCAATTTTAAATTATAACTATGAATTTAAAGCAACATTGTAAACCAAAATGTAGATTACAGTGTATTTAAATTAGTAGATATAAAAACCTATTTTACCACTAGTATAATAATTCTCATTTCCGGCCAGTGTGTATCTGCAGCAATTTGAACTGCAGTTGAATCATAACCCTGGTCATCAACACCAGCTGTCCACTGAACAAATCCTCCATAAATACTCCTACAGGCACTTCCACTACCTTGTCTTGCTATGGATGGTAAATCTTTATTAACCAAGCCAAACGCATTAGCTAATGTGTATACTGTTAAAATATTTTTAAAGAATAATGAATAATAATTAAAGTACCTATTTATACATTTTTAAATTCTTATGATTTATGGAAATATACAAACCAAGACACGCATAACCAGCTGCTGATGAAGCTAATCCTGCTGCAGTAGGAAAATTATTTTCAGAACATACCTTTATTTTCCATTTTTCCTCTTGACTATTTTTACCTTTTTGTATTTTAATTAAATTTCTTACTAAAAAAAATTAAAAAAACTGTTAATTTGCAACTTATTTTTCATGTAAGTCAAAATATCTAATTTTATTGTGTTTACTGATAATATTTCACTATATATTACTGTTTGTTGAAGAAGTAAAATTTATAAATTAAAAATTGTTTTAGAATAACTAGCAGTCATTTTCCTCAAAATGAAATTCTTTTATTACTTTCAAAACTTTCATTAAATAGTACAACAAAACATTTAGGATAAAAAATAATTTATAGTCCAACATAAAACAATAATAGTTTTAAAAAAAGGTCAATAAAAACAAAAAAATTGTTTGAAAAAACTATAATGTAGATTATATATCATATAGGTATCATATATAATACAAAGATGTAACAAATACATTAATGTTATTAAAATATAGTCTTACTTAGATCAAAGCACTTTTTCAGTCGTTCATTTCTTTCAATGGACATAATCCTGTAATTTTATAATTATCTAATTTATTATTATTAATAATAAAAAATGTATTAAGTTAATATACTTATTATACTTTATTGTTATGAAAGTAATATTTCATATTATATTATTAATGTATTGAATAAGGTAATTCATCTAGAGAAGAATTCTCAAAGGGAGTTTATCATCCATATGTAAACAAACTACTAAGTACATATTTCAAATAAATCTCGACCAGTAGCAAGTAGCTATTACTTTAAGCATCTACCTATTATTTCTCAATATGATTATTAAATCATGCCACTGGTCTCAATTTTAAAATAAGTACAACCAAGAAAAACAAAAATATATAAGAAATAAGTTTCTTACTGCCCATTCAGCCAAACACTGTCTTCATTTATCAACGGTCCAGCAATAATAGATGTTTTGGTATGCATCTATAAAAAAAAAGTTATAACATAACACTTGGGTACTCTAGCAAAAATGAAATACAACATTTTTGAGATTAGGTTCCATATCGGTGGTCTAACACTACCTATCAAGGAATATAGGTAGGTTAGTGTAAGTACCTTCTACCTTGTATATTTGTTATAAAACAAAATTATTTTCGTAAATTATAAACAAGATTTTGAAAATTATACGACAATGTTATAAAGATTTAAGTCATTTTCTGACGGTTGATAAATAATTAATTCTCAATAGGCAATACCTCATATTTTTTTTTTAAATATTGAATATTTTTTTGAGTAAGTTTAATGGCGAAAATAGTGTTGTTATAAAAATATAATATAGGCAGGTATTAGATTATTTTGTCTCTATGGTTATTGGTTAAAGGTTGAAACATTTCTTTCAAAGACTCAGACAATTAGGAAAAAGAACAGCTGTGTTGTTTTTAAGGGATTAAAAAGGTATACCTAAACACAGAATAAAAACATTTAAAAATATTCAGTGGAAATAACTCACCTGATCGCAGTCCAATGTCAGGCTGACCGAATCGTTCAGAGGCAATATCAAGTGTTCGTCTCTTTTGCCCCCTGGAGGAACAGAAAAATAACAAATAAATATTGGAGAGAAAAGGCGACGTAATAAGTAATAACGGGTAGGAACACACAGTATTTTATGACTGCTATGTTGACAGGCGCCACGCATGTCACGACCTTATCCATGACGAATCAAACGGGAAATAACCTTCTGACTCTGTGAAGTTAGGCGAAATCACGAAGACGTTATGACTTGTGAAAATTAGTATGTTATTGTGTACCCGCTGGTATGCTGCTACAACTACGATGCGTTGCTGTTCAATGTTCGTTGACGTGTTGGGACGCTCAAACACCAAGCACAGACCCAAGGTTAAAGTATAATATACTTAATCCAAGGTTATATACACCGATATTAATCTACATTATTTGTATAATATTATACTCTATTGTGCGTGACACTCAGCTGATGTGCTAGTATGCGAGTTGTGGGCTGCAGTTGTATCGTATCTAAGATATTTTCAAGGAGGGGATGTACAGTTTTTAATAGACATTCAATATACACATATTATTCTAAGCATTTCGTATTGTGTATACAATTTGGTCTCCGGGGTAGGGGGGCTATGTATAGGGGAGTATGACCTCCGTACACCCCTCTCCCAACGGTAGATAAGCCACTGGTAGGCTGTTGTAGCCTGTATAGTGTAGTGGTATACGATCAAGTACAGACTACAAAGTAGTATGTAAAACCAACTACCAACTATGTCTAGGTACTTGTATAATTCATCACGATAACGTAAAGCCGGATACACGGCTACACGTCTCGTGCGTGGGCGTGGTAACTGTGGCTTACATGAATTATAATTTTACAATACTATAATGTGATACATATTTTATGAAATGTTTTAAAACTGAGATTGAACTACAGTTAAATTATCCACAGAGCGTCACATCCACAATCGTCTAGAAAAATTAAGGAAAAACTACAATATTTACGCAAAACAACAAACAAGTTAGCGAAAAAAAATCGATTTTGTTTTTTAGTGTAACTCTAAAAAAAAAACAGAATATAAATGAAATTTTCACCGAATGTTTATATTAGCAATATTTCTATGAACCATATTTTCGAAATATTGTGAATCTTTTTGAGTTATTTATAGGCATAAGCTTATATCTAATTATATAATACTCTACTTTAAAACTTTTTAAAACTCGTTGAAAAAAAGTAATCAAAACTCAAAAATTTACATTTCAATCTTATCATGATATCAATTTATTATTTGGTAATTTAACGTATTAATTTATACATGATTATAATACCTATAGATATTCAATGTTGATTAAACATATTTTATACATGGTTATTATACAGATATTCAAAGTTAAATAAACGTGGAAAAAAGTTTATAAAAGTTGAGCGTCAATCCGCAATATTTATTTATGAGCGTCTGAAGTCAAAATGCTGAAAAAATTAATCAAAAACACGAATATTGGCAAATTATTTTTAGTTAGCAGTTCATAAAAAAGTTTTTATTTATATATAAAATTTTAAACTCATTCAAGATTTCCTTTTAGCTTTTTTACGTTTAACAAAGAAAAAAAGTTTACCTAAAAGTCCAATTACAGTCGACTCTCGATAATTCGAAATTGACGGGACTGTTTAAAAACTTCGAATTACCGAGAGTTCGAATTGTTGAGTAGTTCGAAATAACGAGAGGGCAAAAAAAAATTCGAATTATAGAGAGTTAAGAAAAAAATTTTGTTTTTTATTATTGTACATACAGTCGACTCTCGATAATTCGAAATTGACGGGACTGTTGAAAAACTTCGAATTACCGAGAGTTCGAATTGTTGAGTAGTTCGAAATAACGAGAGGGCAAAAAAAAATTCGAATTATAGAGAGTTAAGAAAAAAATTTTGTTTTTTATTATTGTACATACATACATATTAATTATTTCATACATATTAGAGTTATTTATTGTTAATTTTAACATTTTTAATTATTTATTATTATTATAAAATATTATTATTTTTTAAAGAAATCTGTTATGGTTTTCTGCTTCATTGAATTTAGCTTAATTTTTTCAATAGTATTTTCTATAGTAAATAAAGCATCAAAAACCTCAACATTGACTTCTGACTGGAGCGAAAAATTTCGTAATTTTTCCAATGCTGAACTGGCTTCTTTTAAAGTCACAAGAGGTAGAGGACTTGTGTCATCTTCATTGTCTTCGTCAATGCTTAATGTATTTTCCAAAATGTCGGCGTCAGAGAGGACTCCCCATACAGCAACATCTTCATCTACATTGACATAATCAGTGAAAGATACATTTTCTTGAGTTGGCAGGGAATTCCATTGTATCGATTCAATATTCAACTGGTCGTTTTCTGTTTCTTGAATTTCTATGGTAAATCCCGATTTTTTAAAACACTTGAGTATCGTAGAAGGAGCCACTTTTTTCCATGCCTTATCAACAAATATCATAGCAGTCAATACACTAATGTTTGGCGTTTGTTCACTTTCAATGCATTCCAAAACATTCTTTACAACTTCTTGACGGTAAAAAGTTTTAAAATTCTTAATTATACCTTGGTCGAGTGGTTGCAACTTTGATGTGGTGTTAGGAGGAAAAAATTGAAGTTCTATATTAGTTAAAGTTGGGGGGTTATTATGAACTGTACAGTTGTCTAAAAACAGTAGAATTTTTCGTTCCTGTTTTTTCATATCTTCATTGAGTGAAAACAACCATTCATTAAATAATTCTGTCGTCATCCATGCCTTTTTATTTGCACGATAAGTTATAGGAAATGAACGTATGCCCTTAAAACACCTAGGTTTGGCAGCTTTTCCTATGAGGAGTGGAGTTAACTTTTCGGAGCCGTCCATGTTTACTGCTAATAAAATCGTTAACCTGTCTTTACTATGTTTCCCGCCGTGGCATTTTTCTTCTTTAAAAGTGAAAGTTTTATCTGGTAAACATTTAAAAAATAGAGCGGTTTCATCTGTGTTGAACACGTTTCGTGGCTCGTAATTTTTTAACAAAGTTGAAAGTTTACGATGCCACTCTGAACACACGTTATCGTCAACACTAGAACTTTCTCCACAAATTTTTTTGAAAACAATACCGTTTCTTTTCTTAAAATTCGTTAACCATCCATCACTAGCTGAGAAAAACGGGATGCCCAACTCTTTGGCGAATGATTTTGCTTTTTCTTTGAGTAAGAGGCCACTTACAGGCACATTTTGCCCTCTGCATTGCCTAACCCATTGTACTAAACACTCTTCTAATCTTGGATGCTCACCTTTACTGTTTCGTTTCCGACCACCGCTTGATGACGCAGTGATGATTTTATTTTTGTCCTTCAAAATCGTAGACAGTGTACTTAAAGGAATGTCAAATGTCTTAGCCACTTCGGTTTTTTTGTCACCTCTTTCAACCGCTTCAATTAATTGTTTTTTTTCCGAAATCGTCAAAGATTTGTATTTTTTAGAATTAGACGCACTCATCACATGAACTTGACTTTACAACCGACCAAACGAAACTAAAATAAAACTACATTCGGCTGACGGCTATCGACGACTCGACGAGTTAAATTACGATTAGAGACGATTAAGAAATAAAACGATAAGGTTCTTACAATAATATTCTATAGTTATCGACAGTAATAATCTAAATTTCTAGACAGATAAAATACATTTGGTGAATATACTTCGAATTTCCGAGCATTAAACGAATGATACTTCGAATTGTCAAGTGTTAGTGGCCAGTTTTCCCAAAATTTAATTTCGAATTACCAAGTGTACTTAAATGCATTGTTTTTGTTCGAATTACCGCGTGGTTTTCAAGGAACCGAGTATTTACTTCGAATTACCGAAGGTTTCGAATTATCGAAGGTTTGAATTATCGAGAGTCGACTGTAATTGTATACGAGTTTTGAATTTAGACATGATTGGAGAGGTATACACCCTTAAATTAACAAATTCGCATACAACCATTTTCTTATATTTTGTTGTTATTCAAAAACTTATAACCACAGGTATTTGAAATTTTCATTGAATGCTTATTTTATCATTTTTTACACATGATAATATTTTCAAAAATCATTTTACAAGTTTTGAATCATTTATAGACATTCATCTCAATTTACAATTTCAGATTCTAAGTGAAACAATGAATGTATTGATTTTACAATGATGTGTTTTTTTTAGATTCTGAGTGAAACGATGAATGTATTGATTTTACAATGATGTGTGTTTTTTTTAATTTTATTTAATTTTTTTTTGTGTCTGTCATCACGTTTTAGGACAGTAAAAGTGCTTGGATTTTCTTCAACAGTAGCTTTTCTGATAGGAAAGTGAATCTAGTTGGTACTTTGGGAGGTTAAAAGTAAAAGGGCAAATTTTACAATTCCCAATAGTTTTCACAAGCGCCGGGAAAAACAACATAAAAATTAAGGAAAAACGGGAATTTTTACGCAAAATCGGTTTTCCAAAAAATCGAATTTGGTTTTTGGTGTAACTTTAAAACAAATGAACGTATATACAAGCAATTTTCACTGGTTGTTTATATTTGCATTTTCTATACACGATAACATTTTCAAAATATTTTGATTTATTTTGAACTGTTTAGAGACATTTTCATTTTCCATTTGTTTTTAGTTTTTTTTCTAAAAATATCAATACAATTTTATTCGTTGGTTAAAAAAGCTTGAAAATTTAATAGAAGGCTCTTAGTATATTGTTTCAGAGGCAGATGAAAAATATTAAAAATCGTTAGTCACATTTTTTTTATAAGCATTTAAAGTTCAAAAATTGACAAAATATGGAAAAATCACGAAAATTAGCAAATTATTTTGAGTTAAGAATTCGTAAAAATTTGTCTTTTTAAATCTAAGATGTGAAAATGTAATACAAGATTCCTTATAAGATTATCTACCTTTAACAAAAAACAAATGTCTATAAGAAAGTCAAATTAAATTTTTATGAGCGTTTGAAATTCAAATTTTTACAACATTGGATATTCACTCGATTTCCATGTAGGGATTTCCTTATTTTGTTGTAATTCAAAAACGAATAATTGTAGATACATGGAAATTTCACTGAATATTTATATTAGCATTTCCTATACACCATACAATTTTGAAAATATTTTGACTATTTTGAGCTGTTTAAGGACATTTTCAGTTTTCAATTTTTTTAGTTTTTTATTCTATAAATATCAATAAAGTTGTATCTGTTGGACCAAAAAGTTTAAAAATTTAATACAACTCTCCTGATATATTGTTACAATATCAGTTGTAATTTTGTAAATATTAAAAATACATTGGCACAATTTTTTTTTTATAACCATTTAAAGATCGAATTTTGACAAAATTTATCAAATTTAAAATTGAATAATTATTTTGTAGTTAAAAATGTATAAAATGTTCAACTTTTATATCTAAGGATTGGAAATTTAAAACAAGATTCCACGTAAGTAGTTAATTCTGTTACCAAAAAATCTAAAAAATACATAAGCACAGTTTATTTTTATAGTCATTTTAAGTTCAACTTTGGCCTAAATTACATAAAAAAAAACCATGTGTGTTACCAGTACGCGCGCGGGAAGTTAAACTTCTTTTGAATGGTACACGTGAGTGAGTGAAAAAGAAAGAAAAAAATATTAATTAATTTAAAAAATGAGAAAAAGTATCCGGAATTATTTATTATTGATAGTTTTATTATTTTTTTTATATTTTTATTCGACAGATCGATGGATAATTGTTTGTAGTATTGTTTTTATCCAGATAATAGATTTGTGAGTGAATACTACTAATAATAATAAAAATAAATAATAATCGATCATTAATTATTCATATTAATTAGTATGGCCCGATTATAATATATAATACTAGCTGATCCCGTGCACTTTGTCGCCCTTTAAATTATCAACTCAATATGAGTTATGACTCAAACTTTGTTCAATTCGTTATTCAATATTCGGTGTATGGTGTTCAAAATTTATCTTATCTTTTCCGTTGCCCGGAATAAAAATTCTGAATCGCAGCAGTACATTATCAGGTAGGACCCCGTACTGTTTGGACGGAAGTGTATGATTTAACCCTAAATTATCAAAGTTATAAAAAGTGTATTTTGATTTAATACGGTGGATTAATATAACAAATTTGATTGCTCGTAAAAAATCACAACTCTTAAAAAAATTATGATTGTTGAACTCCTTTTGGGTGTAACTTGCTGGGGTAAGTGCAACTCAGCCACCCTGGTAGGCAATGATCAATAATTTGATTTGATGCAAGCTTGTACCTGATCTGCCCGAATAACCAATGGCAACCAATAAATAAATGCTAATTTCTAATGTAGACTGTAACCAATGGCAACTATTAATAAATAAAAATAAAATTTCCAATTTCCATCTTGAATCTCAATGTCCCTTTTTGAGCACCTATTTAAAATGCGAATTTCGAAAAATCCTTTCTTAGCGCACGTCTACATCATAATAGCTATCTGTATGCCAAATTTCAGCCAGAACCTTTCAATGGTTTGAGCTGTGCGTTGATAGCAGTCAATCAGCTTACTGTTTTATATATACATATATATATATATATATTAAAATATATAATAAAACAACATTACCATGACAATATTTATTTATTTACGGACATGTACGCTTTCGCGTTTGTACCGCCGCCCGTTCGTACGCGCCGCCCGTTCGCTTTTTTTTCCTCACTACCGTGCGTAAAGAAGTATAACTTCAAAAACCTAGAATAACTATTTTAGTTATTTTGTTTTAATATTATTCGTGGGTACTTGAAACTTCTAAAGTACACTATGATATATCTATGGAGTATGGACTATCACAAGTATCAGGGTTTGTTGTTGACGTATAACGCATTAAAGGTACCTAATGGATATTGTGATATGATTAATTTGGAATTTATTATGGATACCTATTTTAGTAATTTTTTTTTAATACGATTGATAAGTATATAATATGTCTTATACCTAGACTGACATACCATCTCCGCTCATAATCGTTTTTCTTATACAATGATATTATATCATTGAATGCAAATTTAATACTATCCAGTATACAGTGACCCACTTGTAACCTAATATGCAGCAGAGCACCTTTTGAACTTAAAATGCTTATAAAAAAAATGTGACTAATTGTTTTTAATATTTTTCTTCTGCCTTTGAAACAATGTACTAGGAGCATTCTATTAAATTTTCAAGTTTTTTAACCAACAAATAAAATTTTATTGATATTTCTAGAAAAAAAACTAAAAAAAAAATGAAAAATGAAAATGTCCCTAAACAGTTCAAAATAAATCAAAATATTTTGAAAATGTTATCGTGTATAGAAAATGTAAATACAAGCAACCACAGAAAATGTCATGTATCTACGGTCATTTGTTTTAAAGTTACACCAAAAACCAAAATCGATTTTCTCGAAAACAGATTTTGCTTAAAAATTCACGTTTTTCCTTAATTATTCTTTTGTTTTTCCCGGCGCTTTTGAAAACTACTGGGAAATTTAAATTTTGACCTCCCCAATGCACCATAGATATTCACTTTCCAACTGCACATAATACTGAAGTCGAAAATCTAAGCATTATTTCGACTACATATCGTGTACACAGACACAAAAAAAATAAATAAACACACATCATTGCAAAATCAATACATTAATCGTTTCACTCAGAATCTAAAATACACAAGCACGGTTGACTTTTATAGTCATTTTAGGTTCAAATTCGGATGAAATTATATATTAAAACAATATTAATGATTTTATTTTTTTGTTGTAATTTAAAAATATTATTCGGGGATATATGAAACTGTATAATCAAAAAATCAATATATTTCGGCCTATCCATACAATCTACCATAGTATAACGAATAAAAAGTATGCTCAATGATAGAAGTTCTGTCAACATTGTAATGCTAACTTCACACGGGTCATATTTTTTTTTATTACCATTGATATGTATATAATATGTCTCAAGCCTAGACTGACATACCGTTTCCACTCAGAATCGTTTTTCTTATACAGTAATATTATATCATTGAATTCAAATTTGATACCATCTATTATACAGTGACCCACTTGTAACCTACTGTACAGCAGAATACCTTTTTCAATATACATTACATAGGTACAATATCTACAAAATATCATACAAAATATATGTATGCCGTACGATACCTGATTGTCTTTATGTTTATAATTTATTAGAGTTTTTTAAAATAAATCATTCGTAGGTATCACTATAGTGGGCTTTTATAGTTTTATAAATATTATGAAAAAGACACAATTCGTAATGATATAGATGTATACTTGTTTTGATAGGTTCTGTACAAAAAAATTGGGGATATAAATAACAGATGAACAAAAAAAATTTATTCTATTCTTTAACTGGAAAAACTTCAAAAAAGTAAAAAACAGAATTTTATCTGGATTAGCGGGCGTTTTGTATAGGCAATATAAGTACATTCCGGATATTATGGCTTGGCGGTTAACAAGTAACATCGCATTAGTTAGAACCACATACGTATATACAGTGTAATATATAATATACAATATAAATTCATTAATAAAACTTGTAGAGTTTTATGCGTTTTAAATATTTATGTTTTTAACAGATAGTTTCTCAACAAAAAACCGATTGTTAAAGTCGTTAATGAATTAGACATTTGAATGTTTAAATGCTGATTCTGCATCACACACACACACACACACACACACACACACACACACACACACACACAAGCAACACGATAACCAAACCAGCGACGTAGACATGATTTATGAAGGGGTAGTAAAAAAAAGAAGAACTTAAAAAGTTAAATGGGTATATTATTAAATATTTAGAACTGTCGGACTGGATTGAACCAAATCAGACTAAACCACATGTAACTTGGACCTTTTAATTTGTATACTGTTTAAGAACCAGACAGGTACAGATAATATTGGTAATGGTATAACGTCTATAAGTATGTAATGTTGTTTATATCTTCGCTCTATGGTAGTGGCAAAAATAGAGTGTGATAAGCCCACTCAAAAAATAATAATATAATTTATATTATAATTTAAAAAAAAACATGTCTTGTAGCTTGAGCCCCACTAAACATTTTTCCTAATTGCACCATTGCTCCACGGACAAGATACCTTATGATGAAGTGTAATAAGCTATTATTTAAGCTATTTCTCCGTTTGAGTTTACCTAATAATCACGATAATTTAGTTGTCTACAACTTGTAAATGTGGTTGATATTTTAAATTTGAATGCAACGATAAAAAAAAACTATGCATTCAGAAAAATGATTCTGAATAAAGCTCAATAGAGAATTAAATCTTAAAACAAATAATTATTTTAAATATAAATTAAATAATAACTTTAAAGAATCCATTGTTGTCAAATTTGAGTCAACTCTTACAAAAGAAGGGTGACAAACGATTTTTGATATTTTTTACTTGCGTTTAAATTAATGTATACCTACATAACATTACTGTATAAATATTGCATTATGGTATCTTGGTACCTATGGCAATGAATTAGATTTTCAGGTTTAATTATCAATATAAAAAAACGTGATATTTCTATTATTTTCAAAGTTAAATATTATATATAATAATATATTGTTTCACCGTGAAACTAAAAAACGTTCTAGATCATATGATTGTGCTGAGATATAATATATCCAACATAAATTTATATTTTATAATATAATACATCATATACTAAGATTTAAGGGGCAAACACAATAGTGGTCGTACTACTATTAATCAAACGTATACGCAGTTGTATTTTGTTGGTAATAGCTTAACTAATATTTTAAAACAATGTTCAGCGTAAATATGTAAATAAATTACTTTATGCACAATAATATCATCAAAATGTATAGGTACTTAGTAATATATCAAAGGCTGACACTGACTGACCGTCTTCGCCCAGAGTCATTTTCCGTATACAATGATATTATAACTACCTATCATTGAATTCAAATTTAACACCATCCATTACAGACTACAGTTACCTACTTGTTACCTATACATTGTACCTATTGTACCATTTGTACCTATTGTACAGCAGAGCGCCACCCACTTGCCTTCCTTATTTAAATATTAACATAATATTCAATATTCTTCTTACACATAATATAGTAAATTTTATACATAAAGGGATTTTTTTTGTTAAATGTTGTCACTTGGTCTATCACATGGAAGTGTTTTTTTATAGGTGATTACTAATTAATAATAAATATACCTATACCTACTATAATTATTATGTGTAGCTACTATAAATATATTTTTTTTATGTATAGGTATTATACCTACTTACATAAAAACCATTCTGATTATAGGCGTGTTGCAAAGTATGCATTGGTATAGATTTACATCATGTGTTTTTTGACAAATACACCTATATTGCTAAATAAATTTACTTTGGGAAGGGGGCGTTTTTTTTCTGTTGCACAAAATTCCTAAATACGACTAATAATTAATAATCGAAAAATGTATGGTATGAATTTTTCATTTTACTAGTTCTAGGCGGGATACACTACGTGGGGTCGGCTTGTTTACCATTCCCTGTTTCACGTCAAAATGTATAGATAATAATATATTATCCTTCAACTATTATCTATTATCTATAAACTTTGTTTATAATCTATGGCCTTAACGCCAAACATACAATATCAACCATTATATCAAAAAGATAAAACTAAAATATCATAGACCTATATAAACTTTAGTCTGTAAATAGGCGTATGTAAAATATAGGTACTATAGCTGGTATATTTGATAAACACACTCATACACCTATAATATACAACTGCCAACTATACAGTTATACATGTTTAAGTGTCACTTGTATAATGTTCTTTACCACGATTTAAGAAATATTTATTAATTCATGGTTAGTACTTACCTACATAAGGTACTACTTAGATTATAGGTATTATATAGGTATTATATTTTATTATAAGATTATGCAGAGTATGACAGATTGTGGTAAACAATAACAAGAAAAGTCCCAAATTCCCGATGAAATACAGATCATTTTAGATCATTCCGCATTCGAGTAAGTTTGAGAACTTCGGGAATAATAAATAATAATAATAACAATAATATTACCTTTATATTTTTTATAAATATATCTATTTTTAATGAGAACACCTTCTTCTCAATGCAATTAAAATTTTAAATTTGGATAGTAGATTTTCTAACCAGATTTGGCCTTCTGATTTTAACACAATATTATAGATAACTGTTATAGAAGCAAGTTCTACTTTTCAGTGTTAAAGAAAGTCAATAATAAATGTTACTTGGAACAATGTAGCAAGACACTATCAAGCTTGGATTTATTAGTGGTAGAGAAATAACTGGCCAAAAATGACTATAATTTATTGCTATGAAAAAGGCTAGTAAGAGCAGTAAGCGGACAATATAACTGCAGTACCTATATAAAGTATATTGTTATATTATATTATATATTATTATTATATGCAGTTTTATAAAAAATTAAGGATTATGACTTTAAAATAGCACTAAAGAGGTATATATAAATATATATTATATTATATATTGTGTTGTAAAGTTTTATTATATTGTTTAGTAACTAATTAAAGGAGGCCCGGATATTTTTTTCAGCTCCCGGATCCACTAATGCTATCGGAATAAGCCCTGGAGCTAGAAAGGCATTATTATTAAAATGCTGCATAATAATAATAATGATAGTGTAGGTCATTAGAAATTATAATTTATAACACTCGTAAACGCGTTCAACAGATTAAGTGAAATATAGCCATAGCCAAGTAGGTACCTACCAACCTATACCTATATAATTAAAGGGGTCAAATTAATGAAAAATTTAACATAAGTTAGTTCAATTAAGTCAATACTTAGAAAGTTAAGCTATAAGTTAATAGTCTTGGGAGAGATATCGAGAATTAAGTGAAAATAATACGGTACGGGATTTGAACTCGCGACTCATACACCGCGGACTTCCCGACACGTATCAGCATAGAACAATATCCAGTGATTAACCGTGATCTTATTATAATATCAATCTCGATATTCTCCCTCAGTGGCGTCCGCAGGGGGGGGGGGGGCTAACGGGCGGAAGCTCCCCCCCATTGACGTATTATTACTTTAAAAAAAAAATATTAAACAAGTTTAACAAGTCAACTATAGTAAGCAAGACGTAAATTTCATATATGTCTTACCAGAATGAATTCATTTTTGAAAAAACATTGTATTTGCATAGGTACCAATTTTCATAAATTATCTGTAATTTTTCGGTAAAAGAATGAACTACTTGTATGAAAGACCTTGTATTAAATTGTCTAGCCTTAGCTATACATATTTTATATTTTATAAGTTTTGATCTACAAATTAACTGTGGTTAAATTGCTTTGAACTTTAAATGCATATGTATCGTTAATATTTTAGCTATAATAAAAAAACTTACGTATTACATTTTTAAGCTTTTTGACCGGATAAATAATTTTTTATTGACATTTATAAAAAAAAATTTTAATTTATTAAATACAATCCAAGTGAGGACGGTATAACCAACTAACCAAGCTAGTATTACCAAACAATTTAAATAATTTTTCATTTTTTTTTTTCTCCAATTAGGTACTTTTAAAAGCACTGAGCAGATTCAATTTCGACCTCCTAAAAGTACCAACTAGATCCAATTTGCTTCCAAAAACATACACTGGGCATCGAAGCTTATGATAAAAGCATTTTTTCTACCAGAAAAGTTGAAAAGTTACAAACATTTTAAAATACCTCAAATAAACGTCTGAAATTATTAGACTGGACAAAATAAAAATAAATTTGTAACTAATTATCAAGCCACCCCCATTGAAAAATCCTGCGGACGCCACTGAATTTTCAATGTTAGTAGGTAGAATATAATATTATTATATAGAATATGTACCTATAATCTACTCATACAATATTATATTTTCGTATGAACGAAAAATTAGCCTTAAAAGTACAATATTTCTAATCGATTGATACCTTATAATATGACCATGTATGGATTATTACAATTTATTATTTACAGGATCCAGAGTTAAATTATTGAAAAAAATGGTATAACATTGGCTTCTGTTGATATATGTTAGTGGCAACTCGCTTTTTTTTTACTTAGTTTCACTCCACCACCTTAGTTCTGGATAGCCAGGATACACAAGGGTATATTTCAATGTATACAGCTAGGCGTAAAAGGCAGAACTTATAAATGTGTAACTTAAAGAACTAAATTATGTAATTAAGTAACTACCTATATGTAATAACATTTATTATTAATTAGGTACTATACATATTTTATGAATTTTTTGTTAATCTTATATAAATTTATATTTTACGTATAAACCGGAAACTCGCTCTGCTGTATAGTAATATTAGTAGGTCTTTGATTTGGTCCCCATGATGGTTGTGTACAATGAATTTAATCAATATTCATTGTATATTCTGAAATCACTGGTGACGTTGAACGTGCTAATATACTTTAGACGTCTTTCCCAATGATTAAGATTAACAATCGTTCGATTAATAAGAATAGAGAAATAATATTATGTATAAATGTGACATAACAGTAGTTCGACAAAATCCACATTTGATAAGTATAAACCGTACATTCCACAGACCAACAATATTATTGTTATTATTATTGTTCAGTTTGTTAAAATTATTATTTTCGTGGTGCCTCCGCGTCGTCAGGAGAGTGGCTACCACTGATGCTGCGAGTCGTCGCAACAGCCGCCGCCGACGAAACTGAAGAAAAGTAACGATTAGACCATGAGTTCCTGATACTCCGCGACTCCACAATTTTCGATTTAGTATGTTATATTAGCGTTCAACCCCACAGATGATCAACCTAGGTTGGTGTTGATGTTGATGTTGCTTGGGTTGATCGGGATGGTTTGTTAGTTACCTATCAGCCGTCGGTCGTTTGTGCCATGCGAGTGAAAGATTTTTATTTGACCATCGCAAATTTTGAATAGAATGCTACTTTGTGGAGAATTGAAGATTGAAAAAATATATCGGGGCCTATAGCTGCACTTGTGCTGAATATTGCCTTGGAAATATAATTATAGTTTAAGGTAGAGGTAAAATAAATATTCAAAATACTAAAAGCTATTAATGTACCTACTAAGACTTAAGAGGATGGCACACTATTTGTTTTCTCTCTCAGCTGGTCCACCCGCAACATACACAAAACGCATTAACGCAGAATCATTTTTTCTATGTTTTTAAGTAAATTTAGAGTAAAATCAACCATTACAAAAAACATAGAGAATAATATTTTAGAGGGAATGACGTATCGATTTTATATTTTATTGTTATTTGACTTTGTATTCAACTTTCAAAATAAACAAAAAATGTTGTAAATTTAAATTATGTTTAAATTGTTTTGAGACAATATTTAGACAAATCGATATGTCGTACCCTCAAAAATATTATTATCTATCTTTTTTGTAATGGATGATATTACTCTAAGATTACTAATATAATATTATATGATAAACATAAAAAAAAAACGATTCTGCGTAAATTGCTTTTTGTCTATGTTGAGAGAGAAATCAAATAGTGCTCTGACATCGGCTTAAATAGGTACGCACATAATAATATTACTATTGTTCGTATAAGTTATTGATAAGTAGGTATTATAGTAATATGGTTCATAAAATTATATCGATAATAAATCCGACATGAACTCGAAATAATTAGAATGTTTTAAAAAAAAAATGTAAAACTTCAGATATCTCGGTGCAGATTATTGTGTTTCACGAATGCCAGCGCAAGGGTAATGAATGACGATTGTTATTAATTTATAATAATATTTCACGTTATCGCATATTTAATATTTAACGTGTAATACACGGATAGGTACCTACCTACTATAATATGTTATCGATTATCTTTTGTAAGTACTCGACTCAATTTTAATGATAATATATAGTTATTCTGAGTTGATGGGTATTTTAAATAATGTTTGTAAATTTATTTTAAAAATTAATATTAATCTTTTTTTATAATAATAATAAAATTAGCCAACGGAAATATACAATTTACATCATATACTCGTATACCGAAAACTATAAGAAGATAAAAAATAATATTATAATCTGTAGTAGTAGTTAGGTAGGTATATACATGGGTTGGGCAAGATACTCAAAAATCAGTATCGAGATAGTAGATACTAGATACAGGGCTTCAAAACGTTTTCATAACGTTACGAGTATAACGTTAAACGATTCAAAAAACGATTGAAATCGATAACGGATAACATATCGGTAAACGACAAACGATTGGAACGAATAACGGATAACATATCGGTAAACGATAAACGATTGAAATGGATAACGGATAACGGAACAGTAACGATAAACGATTAAAATTAATATCGAATAACGCAACAAAAAACGACTTATGAATTTTAATTTATAATCACAAATACTTATTAGTTATTATAATATAATATCACTTATGAATATATGATGTGTTGTGTCATCGTGTACCTATCTTGCAATTTAATATTTATATATATTTCATTATACGTAAATTATAAAATATAAATTTGAAGTAACTAGTAACAAAAAAAGTAATGAGTAAGTTATAATTTATAAGTTATAACTAGAATTATATAACCTTCCCCAATTTTTCAAGAGTCAAGACTAGTGTTTCATAAAGTTTAAACGTTATAAATAATTAATATTTAAAACGTTTAAACGTTAAACGGAACATTTTATAAACGTTTAAATTCTTTATAACGTTAAACGATAAATCGATCATAACGTTTAATATCATATAACGTTAAACGCTAAATCGATCATAACGTTTAATATCATATAACCTTAAACGCTAAATTGATCATAACGTTTAATATCATATAACGTTAAACAGTAATTTGGTCATAACGTTTGATATCCATATAACGGTAAACGGTATTATTTTTTTTGGATTTAAGCCCTGACTAGATACCTGTATTTGGAGTATCGAGATACTAGATACTCGATACTTGGCTCTAGAGTATCGCGATACTAGATACTCGATACTTGGCTTTGGACTATCGCGATACAAGATACTCGATACTCGATACTCAATACATTTTAATAAAATTAGTCACTGGATTTTTAAAAATTATGTTTATTATTGTGGGTATGGCCACTTCATTAAGTAATTAGAATGAAAAATAAAATAAAAAACATTGACACTTTCAGTAATAATACAGTGAGTTCCGCTTAACGTGATCACTGGTTTATAGAATCAACCGTTTATAAGAATCAAAAATGAAAATCCCAAACCAAATTGTATGCTACTAATGTTAAATTGACCTTCATTTGTTTGTATATACCGTATATACAAACAAATGAATATGTATAAAACACTAAATTCTATGAATGAACTACAAGGCTAGGTATTATTATACTATACTAAATACTCGTATACATTATTCATTAAACCGTAGTAGGTTTTGTAGTAAAATGGTTAGTAATATTGTAACGAAAATAAATCTAACACGAACTAGTAGTTAGAATGTTTTAAAATGTGTGAAACAGTTATCTCGCTGCAGAGTGTTGTGTTTTTGGCCCAAGAAGAAGTGCAAGGATATCGAAGGACGATTTTTTGAGAGTTACAAAAGGGGGAGACTGAGAAGAAGATGATAGACTAGGTGTCCCCTCAGAGGGGAAGTAATTAAACCGCCAAAATTTTTTTTTATTACGCTTTCCGCACATAATAGATATTTGATTTATGTTTATGATGTATTTAAAATGACATTTTTAAAGAATAAATATCGTTCAACATTAATTGATCTCCATTCTCCATCTTGAAAACACTGAGTTTTAATTGTTCTCTAAGAGCAGGTACCAAATTTAAAAAAGACTGACTAACATTATTATACCTATTTCCTGTTATATTAATTAATTTCCTTTAAACAGCTTAAACTGTATTCTTATTGCTTTCTTGATGCTATTTAAGTTTTTTCTAGCTCTCGAAATTTTTTTTCAAATTATCTTCCATACAATTTAATTGCCGACTCCTGTTTTAGACAAGATAAGACGTTAGACAGTAGTTCGACGTTATTATAATACACTAACAATATTTTATGTTAACGCTTTTTTAATGTACACAATTTATACTCAATGCTTAATGAAAAATATAATACTGAGTTGATGATATAATCATTTTTAGTAATAATAAGCTATAGAAATGTACAATTGTTAGCGTGCCTATCCTATATAACCTCGTATGTCCACAACTATAACAATAAAAAAATCATTACAATCAGTATAGTCCGTAGTAGTTAGGTATCTATACAGAAAAAATAAACATGTAAAATACTAATTAATAAAAACTAAACACGTACAAATAAGTACTAAATAGTAAATACTAATATTTAAAATATATAGGTACCTACGTATTATTATTATTACTTGTATAAATTATTAATAAATCCGTATTAGGTTTTATAGTAAAATGGAAGATGTTTAGGAGTTACAATGGGCCAAGGGGGAAGACTGAGGAGAAGACGTTAGACAGTAGTTCGACGTTATTATAATACACTAATAATATTTTAATTTTATGTTATCGCATATTTAATGTACACAATTTATACTAAATATTTAAAAATAAGTACTAAATAGTAAATACTAATATTTAAATAGATACCTACTTAATATTAACTTGTATAAATTATTGATCAATCCGTAGTATAGGTTTTATAATGAATATTCATCGTTATTATGAATCATCGTATTTTGAATTAAGTTCGTCAAAATGTACAAAAAAAAACACAGAATAATTATACAATAAAATAGGGATCCTCCAGTGCCGTAACTAAACTACTTGAGGCATGCGTGTGGAAACTAAAGTCTTGAGGCCCCTCAGGATTTATCAGAATAATCAACAATTTACTCTAAAAAAACTTAAATAATTTAATTTAATTTATTTCATCTTAATTGTTTGATTAAGACGAAATATATAATAAGTGGAACTAAATTAGATATAGATATTTGTGTTGTATAGGTTATATTTAAAGTATTTGTATCTAACATGAATAGTTACTTTTTTTGTCTGAACTACAAAAAACAGTGGTCACGAATTCTAAAACCAACAAGACGTGTGTACGTACCGTACTACTAATAATAATATTTTATTTATTTTTATTTATTTATTTATTTCAGCAAAATCAATATCATTATTTCAATACAATAATACAATAGTCAAATTACAAAAGTTAAATTACTACAATAATAGTGATAAGAGCTGATACGTATACCAACTGAGCATGCTCGTTTCTGGTATACGGAGTTCCTACACATATTATTTATATAATATAATAAAATAAAATAAAATGTGTCTTATACAATTGAGAATGATGTATTTTACTTCTCTAAATAACATTGTCTTATAATTATATAACTAAACAATACTAATAGATAATCATTTATATTTACACATAGATACTTTTTAATAATTGATTTTTACACACATTCTCATCTAGGTCATTTACTATTTTAGTAATTATATTTTTTATACGATTTTCGTTAATTATATTTTTTACATTGGTTTTATTAGACTGATTTTCACATTCATACTTAACAATAATATTACAATACTACAATAATATTTTAATATTCAATATTTTCAAATATATGATGTTCCACTGATAATAAATTATACATGTATAATTGCATTTAATTAAAAATAATATTGTAATACCTGATTCACTGTCTGTTGTAGTATGACATCGTCCTTTACAAGAAAATTTCTTGTACTCCGTGCAACGCCCACACAATTTTTTCATCGTATTTTTGATGTATGTTATGTAAATATCCATTTAATAATAAAAGTTTCTATTTATTTATTCCCTCAGTGATTTCCGTGATTTTTAATATTGGTACCTATACAAACTAAATTTTTTATTTTTTATCGCATCTAAGGTGATCTGGATTATATTATATTATATTATTTGGATGATATTATTATAATATTTGCTAAAAACGACTGGCGACGGTATTTCTTGTACTCTTTGTAAGGTCACGATATTTTCTATAATATAAGAGAATGTACCAGGAACGTATGCCATGATCGTGATTGCCGTTCAACGTGTAGCTACTGCCGCCGCACGTCGTCGAAACAGCCGCCGCCGAAACTGAAGAAAAGTTACGATCAGTGCATGCTCCTTGCATCTTTAACCCCACAGACCACAGACGAACAATATTATTGAAATTAAGTTTTATTATAACACGACGAGGGGCTAGACTTGAAAAAAACGTTCCTGACGAAATACCATAAAAGTATAATATATAATATTATATTAAACAGTTAGCCAAAACAGCCAATTTTCATTCCATCATACTGATCGATATAGTAATGCGATAATATTTTTAAAAACAGATTTGAATTCGTTATTATGTCTACTTGAGATTGGTCAATGAACTTTTCACAATTTCATCCCCCGAGCCTCTCAAAATGTAGCTTTAATATTTTGAAATTTCGGAATTTTCAAACGTTGATTATTTGGGAATTATTCGGAATTTAAAGCAGAAATCTTAAAATGTGGACTGACCGATCTCAAATGGACATTCTAACGAATTCAGATCAGTTTTCTGAAATATTATCGCATTATTAGATCGATTGGTAGGATGGAACAAAAAAAAAAAAAAAAAAAACGGGAGCAATAAGTTGTAGTGACGGTCCGACGTAGACTGATTTATACAATTTATTTATTTGATTTATATAATATAATTTATAAATATCTTGTGTATATTGATAAAATAATAAAATTATTGGTAACATATAAAATATTTTGACGGTTTTCGAGCTGTTTACGGACATTCAGTTTTTACATTTTTACTTTTTTTTTCTATAATTTACAATAAATTTTATGTTGTTTTTCCCCCGGCGCTTGTGAAAACTACTAGGAAACTGTGCTTATGTATATTTCAGATTTTTTGGTAACAGAATTAATTACTTACGTGGAATCTTATTATAAACTTTCAATCCTTAGATATAAAAGTTGAACATTTTATAAATTTTTAACTACAAAATAATTATTCAATTTTAAATTTGATAGATTTTGTCAAAATTCGATCTTTAAATGCTTATAAAAAACAATTGTGAATATGAAGTTTTAATATTTTTCAACTGCTATTGTAAAAATATATCAGGAGCCTTGTATTAAATTTTTTAATTTTTTTTCCCAACAGTTAAAACCTAATTGATATTCTTAGAAAAAAATATTTAAACTGAAAATGTCCGTAAACTGCTCAAAAAAAGAGTCAAAATATTTTCAAAATTGTATGGTGAATAGGAAAGGCTAATTTAAACATTCAAATTTTCATGTATCTACAGTTATTTGTTTTTGAATTACTACAAAATAAGGAAATCGCTACATGAGAAATCGAGTAAATATCCAATATTGTAAAGTTATGAGCTTTAAACACTCATAAAAATTTAATTTGACTTTCCGGTAGAGATTTTTTTATTGAGAAAATTAGACAAACTTATGAGTAATCTTGTATTACCTTTTCAAATTTTATATTTAAAAATACATTTTTTATGAATTCCTAACTCAAAATAATTTGCTAATTTTTGTGATTTTTTCATATTTTGTCAATTTTTGAACTTTAAATGCTTATAAAAAAAAATTGTGACTAAGGATTTTTAATATTTTTCATCTGCCTTTGAAAAATTATACTAGGAGCCTCCTATTAAATTTTCAAGCTTTTTTAAATAACAAATAAAATTTTATTGATATTTCTAGAAAAAAAAACTAAAAAAAAAACGGAAAATGAAAATGTTTCTAAACAATTCAAAACAAATCATAATATTTGCAAAATGTTATCGTGTATAGAAAATGCAAATATAAATAACCAGTGAAAAATTCATGTATATACGCCCATTTGTTTTAAAGTTAAACCAAAAACCAAAATCGATTTTTTGGAAAACCTATTTTGAGTAAAAATTCCCGTTTTTCCTTAATTTTAATGTTGTTTTTCTCGGCGCTCGTGAAAACTAATATCATTATTTGACCTCCCGAATACACCAACTAGATTCACTTTCCCATCGAACAAGATACTGTTAAAGAAAATCGAAGCAGTTTTACTGCCCCAAACCATGATGATAGACACAAAAATCTAGTTTGTACTCTAAGGAGGTAAAAAATATTTTTAAGGAAAAAAATTGACTTTTACGCAAAATCAGTTTTAGATCAAATCGGTTTCGTTTTTGTTGTAACAATAAAACACAATAACCGTAGGTACTTAAAATTTTCACCGAATGTTTATATTGGCATTTTCAACTATTTTAAAAATATTTTGACCTTTTTGAGCTCTTTATGAACATAAAAAAAATTTTATTTTTATTAATTTTTCTTTAATTTATTGTCAATAGAGAAGGTCGGTCAAAAAAATTGAAAATTTAATAAAAGGTTTCTCGTAAGTTGTTGTTAGCGGAAACTAAAAAAAAAAAGTTAAACATTATTATTATATATATAAAATATTGTTAATACTGTTACGTACCAGATAGCAAAATCCTAACATAATAACATTATTATGCAATAATTACATTTGTAATGACTAATATTTTTTTATCATTACAATTTAATTATTGCGCCATTAAAATATTGTTTTAATATTATTTTAGTTTTATTTTTTGGCCAGGGTTTGATTATTTTTATAACGTTCCAAACATAATAATATAATAATAATACAAACATAATATTTTTTTAACAGCTAAAAAACATTATTTTATAGGTAAAAAACTGAGTTTAAAATTGTTTTTTTCAAATTAGTTGTAATCCAACTTTTTATAGTGGAATCTAATAAAGTAATAACTTTTTAATATTAATTTATGATATTCAATTAATATATTATATAATATCTGGGCTTATATTAGTCACTTATAACTTATACTTAAGTTATAATTATGATGTTTGCTAGTTTATATCATTTTAAAAATAATTTACCCTCTGCAGATATTTTAACTATGTAAATATTCAAGAAAGTAAGCAAGAAAAACAGTACCAGAAACAGTAAAAATAGATAGATGGAAAAAAAATAAATATTATTGTAAATAATACAATTAAAAAAAACTACATGAAATAATATGTTAGTATGTGTCTTTATTAAATATATGTATAGCAACTAAAATGCAGTGTACAATGTACATTGTACATATAATTATATACATGTATTTTAAGTGAGCCGTATTTATAATAATACTATTTTTTCTTCCTAAATGCCGCACCGGCTAAGTGGATTTTCATTGGTCCCTCAATTTCACAGTTGGTTACATTTTCGAATGCTTTAATTTTTCTTACAGCTTCTAACATGGAAAACAATAAATAATCATATATTAATAAAATAATAAATGGCAATAATTCACAATAATGGTCATTTACAAACAAAAATAAATATTAACTATACAATTAATAAATAAAAGCTTTTTAAACTAAGAAATTTATTTAAAGAACTTACCTATAAAATAATAATAGATGATCAACATAATTTTAAAATTTTAAATATATGTATTTCAAAAACATAATAATATTTACAAAATTAATGGGTATAAAAAATCATATATTACATAAAATAATTTGATGAAACTACCTATCCAAATATATATAATGTCATATTCAGTTTATTTATTTCAAGTAATTTAATTAAATGGTTGTTCAAAAATATCTTCATTTAGAAAATCATTCAAAAGAAATTTTAACATTGATTATGGAAGGGAAAAAAAACTATCGAGTATATATTGTTGGGGTTAATTTCACTATTAAAGTTACGTTTATAAAATACGTTTCAAACTATTAGAAATGTATTTTTATAGAAAGTAAAATAACACCTCAACCAGATGTTAATAATTACTAAATTAATAATTATATAAGCTAATTATTATAAAGTTCGGCGAACCTATAACTAATAGTTATTAGTTAAAATAGACTTAAATGTAAACTGAAATTGACCGACTAATGACTAAACTCTTACAACTAAAGTTTTGATTAAAATAAATAATAGATAATAGTACTCACCAGATCACCACTACCTATTTGCATAAAATAAAACGTGAGACGTGAGTTCTGATTTTCTGAGTATAACACTTATATAGTAAATAATAATCAGCGTAATACTGTAATAGTGTAATGACTGTAATCACTATAATTCACTCTACACTCTGGAGCAGCCGTTCCGAGGTTGTGGTTCGGTAGCCGGTGGGATATTATCAATGTACTTCATGGTTTGGGTTTTACCCATAGAAAATATGTAGAAAATATAATATATAAATTTTACCACTAATTTTGGACGGGTGTATTGAATAATATTCGAATATCGAATAGTCCGGTGTCCCGCACTCCGCAGTCGCCTGTCCCCGCGCTGCGGCACACGCTGGCACACATGACACAGTAGCGCCTCAGTGGTGTCTTGAGTTATCTATAAAATTGTACTGATTGTATAATATTATAATACATTGTTATTATATAATATTTTTATGACGCGGTCGGTGCATACGAACTTAACAATGTGTAGTAAGCAAGTTACTACGTAACAATAAAACCAATTCCACAGGTGCATAGTTATTATAATATTCGGTAGACCGGCACAGTCGGAGATTAAGAGCGGACATGGGTTGGGGTTTCCTCCTTCAAACCTAAGGAGACAGGCTCACTGAATAGCTCAGGATGAAGGGTTCAAAAATAGGCGGATGTAATATTTACAGAAACACTGAACACGGCGGTATACAAATATAAAAGAGTAAAATGATTATTTTAATAATAATCATATTTTGGTAATGCGTCAATCGTTAATGCGTAGGCTGGAACGATGACCACACAAATTACATCCATGACAGTCTTGATACAGTATCTATATGCGAGGGGTACGGGGAACCTCATATATAAGGGAGCCCGAATCGGCCTGTATTCAGACGTGTATATACCACCCATTAGTGCAAGCACCTTCACGCCACTCTGTATGACAATATTTGGACTTGGAAAAATGATTGAAGTGTAATAATAAAATTCACAATTATACAACAACTGTTTATATAATTTATTCATCAACCTATATCGACTATATTATCATCTGAAGAAGTGTCTGCGACCTGCAACGTTAACGTACTGGTAGCCACTTGTATATTATTAATACTATACGATAGTAGGCACCGAGCGTATACCAGTACGTTACAAATGAATATCAAAAAACCCGCGTACGTTCGAGGCACTATTAAATTGAGACACTGATGAATGATGATATTATTATTATCGAATACCGAATACGTAAATCGTATATATTATAATATTTATAAATTCATAACATAATAATACTGTAGTGATCCCTCACTAAAGCTTATATTATGAGTTCAAAGACGTTGACGGTTGAATAGGAGAAAAGGTTGCAGAGTGACAAGTTACACGAGTTAGGTATAAGTAATTTTATTAACGTTTAAAAAGTAATTGATCACAATTAAGTGTAAATAAATTTGAGGGCAGAGCGAAAAGCATCTGCCCGAGAAGTTAGTTACGTACAGTATGTAGGTACGTAGTGCAAACTCTAAACTAATTCTAATTTTGCTATGGACATCATCTTATATTTATATGAAATCTATGCGGATATACACGGTAGAGTCTAGGAGATGGATATTTGAAAGGAGCCGAAGCTAGATGTTGTTATTGCCAAAAGACCCGAGTGAATTATGGGCAATTTAATAAGTTTGTTTTCGCATTATTTTGGCAAAGCGAAGATCGAGTGAATTATAGGTTTGTTTTCGCATTATTTTGGTAAAGCGAAGATCCGTAAATTAATCGTTAGATTAATTTTTTAACTGCGCTGCCAAACTCAAGGTATTGAAAAAAGATTAATAGTCTTGTTTTTGTACAGTGTGCTATATCGTGAGAATGTACTTGTGATATTTAATATAATATAGGAAAGCGACCCCGTCGGTTTACTACAATACTTACCTTACCTTTACCTACCTATTACGATTTAGTTTGGGATTTATAAGTTTAGATTGATAACATAGCAATACATGTAAATGATGCAATCGTGAATACTGAATAATGTCTCGGAAATTCGAGTTTTTCCCGTATAAAGTGTACCTATCGCAGGACGCAGGCGTGCAAAATATATTTAGTACCTACGTCAAACGAATATTATTGTTGGTGCATACGATCGTTCGTTAATGTGTAGCTATACGAATCTTTTAACTATACAGATATTTTTCGTACTGACCGACCGTTTAGTGTTTACCACAGTCGCAGTTGGCGACAGACCACAGTCCGATACTACTGTATATAGTGTACTGCACGGTCTGCAGTCTGCAAGTGTCACGTATGATGTATAATATTTGCATATTAAACGGCGCCGAACCTATAACCCAAGAGGGGCAACCGCCCCCTTTTTTTTCGGTGGGTGGGTCGTGGGGGTCCGTGGGTACCCTAACAATTTATTTATGAATTATGTTCCTAACTCCTAAGCTATTAATAATATACATAATATGCAGCACTGTAGCAGGCCGTAAGGAATAGCCAATAGGATCATATGGATAAACAACTGGGCCCTGGCTGAGTTAGTGAGTTGGCTGACAATTAATATGAAATAACTTATTAATAAATTACGCACTACCTGCATTGGTAGTTGGTACTATTAATCAAATTTTCTAAAAAATATAAATGAAAATAGAGTAAAAATAAGCCTTCCCAAAATATTTGAGTTAGTTACAGGCACGGCGCCAAGGGGGGGGGGGGGCAAGGTGGGGCTCTAGCCCCCCCAGAAAACAGATCAGCCCCCTCGCCAGCCCCCCCACTGAAAAATATGTACGATATAATTAATGTTTGTTGTATACAGTTAAAAATATTTTTAGTTGACTTATTATTTTAAATATGTTTATGTTTGATTAACACAATATTCGTACCTACCTACTTATATTAGTTTGGTAATTAGCATGAAAAATTTCTTATTTAAAATAATTAAATAATTAATTCAATTTTCTTATTTTGTTATTTTTATAATCTTATTTGTCATGGTAATTAGTTCACATATTACTTGATAATTAATAAAAAAGGATTTCTTAAAGTATCTATGTTTTAATGTATATATATGAACTATTTTAACCTCCAAAATTTAACAAAAAATATAAAGTAGGTACTTCAATAGTCAATACATACACTACTATGCAAATACCAATTTAAAAATGTAGTGAATTAAAAATTTAGTTAAATATAAGGTATAGGTAATCAAAAGTTTTTATTTAAAACAAATTGTATTCCTACTGATATCAGTGCAATTGTATACATTTTTGTTAACTTTTTCAATATTATAAGATTTTCAATCATTTACTGTATGGTGCATAAACAGATATTGTATAAAAAATCAATATTTAGCTCATAAAGAAATTATTATTTTTGTATATCATGTTATCATTATGAATATAGTTGTTGAAGGTCTTAGGTCTGTGATTAAACATTTTCTTACATATTACATAAGGTACAAAAAAAATATTTGATATTATTCTTAAAACATTTTTAACTATTCAAAAGTTTGTAAATATTATATGTTTAGACGTTTAGAGCATACAATATAAAAGTATGTACTATATAGCTAATAGCTATATTATGTTATATCTTATATGATACGAAAATATTTATATTTCATTTAAATAACCTCAGCATTTGTTGAAACAATTTTAGCCCATGTAAAAAAAATATTTGCCCCACTCTGCCCCCCCTGGAAAAAAATTCTAGTGCCGTGCCTGGTTAGTTACTCACTTGTGCTACTAAATATTGCTCTTAAAAAATTGTAATTTGAAGTTGTTTGAACCATGAATAGTGCTTACTATGCATGATTGTCGATTGTGGTTGAAAAAGTGACATCATGAATAATATAAAAGTATAAAGGAACTTTAGAGTGTTGAATACATGCATGGGGGTGAGGGGGGGCCTTGCCCCCACGTTTTTATTTTCTAAACGGGGGTGGTGGTCCGTATAACTTTTTACTTGCCCTCCTTTTAAAATATAGTTTGGCGCCACTGAATTGTGAATGAAATAGGTATAACAAATAATTGTTATAAGTATCATATTTATATCATGGTGTATCATATTTTACTTGGTGTATTACACTTTGATGGTACCTAATATAATATATAGGTATACGATTTATATACCTACGAAAAAACTTTTATTATAGTTATTAGCTAAAAATATTATTTAGTATTAATTTATTAATAAGCATATACTTATACTCAGTGGCGTACTAATGGCGGGGGGGGTTAATCCCCCCAATAATATACAGGATAATAATAATTATAATAACAAACTCAAAATGACAATTAAATAAATACATATTAATAGCTATTAGTAATAATTATTTAATATTATTAACTAATAACTATAATTTATATATATATACACGGTTATGAAATAATCCTTAAGACAATATAATTATGATGGTATCTCGCGTATTTTTATAAAATTTCAGATATGATGAAGCGTCCCTTGGGTTCCCCTTAAAAATTATAGTAAGGGTACGCTATAAAATGTAGTACTCCATCCCCGCCTGCAACCACTCACAATTTCCAGCAGTAGCTGGGTATATATTATAAAATATAGGTAGGTACAAATGTACAATAAGCCACAAGGTACCTAAATTTAGTACACAAACAATTTATATGGCACAGCTAAATATATTATATATACATATATTATATATATAAATAAAATGAATATTATTATGAACAAAAATATAATATTATTCTGTTATTATACTGTTATCAAAAATATTATTAATAATACAGTATATTAAAAATAATAAAATATTATTATTAATTAATTACAGTAAAAATATTATAATAGTTTTGTAGTAATAACTTAATTATAATATTTTTTAAATAACGTTATTAATGCCGTATATAAAAAATATTAAAATAATAGTATTAATAGATTACTTAAAAAAATATTATATTAATTACGTAATTGTGATATAATTATAACATTATTTTTGTAATAATATTATTTATAATGTAAACACAATAATATTATATTATTATCATTACACATTTTCTATCTGGGGCGCGTACCTATATTATCTATATGTACACCTTATTTCTATTAGTATTTGACGGTATAACTAATAAGGCAATTAGTAAAATATATTATAGTGATGTGAGGAAGAAATTCCCATTCAGAAATTTCTTTACAAAATAAATAAATACATATATTTTTTAAGTACAACTATTTTGTTTTTATAAATTACAACACTTTTATTGGGGTATCTCTAATCACGGACTATTGTTAAAGCTAATTAACAAAAAATTTAAGTTTAATAAATTAAATTAAAATTCAATTTTTAAAAAACATATATTTTAGACATTTTAGGAAATTTCTTCAGAATTAAATTTCTGAAATTTAACATCTCTAATAATATAGCACGCGCTGAGGTCATTGCAAGAGCGTAGTGAAGACGGTATTAACCAATTAAACAATAAAAGTGTTGTCAAACGTCTCTCATCGGAACATTCTCAATACTCGTACGGAAGGATGCGAGTCGACCGGAGTACCATAAGTACGAGACCCGAGCTCTGCCTCATGACCACCACTACGACCATCCACTCCAAAGGAAGTTATCGTGTATAAGGGAGACCATGGCAAGAGCTCGGTTAGAGGGATATCCAAGACACTTAGAGGCAGGTCGTAAAACCACTCACAGTCTTAGTTATCATTTCAGAGTCAGGTCATTCTCACTTCTCCACCAAAGCTTATACATTGTGATTTTGTATTAAATATTGTTAATAAACACGCACATCATAACCAAATACATCACGTACCTATTCATTTTCCTGAGTTGATGCGTATATATAGACGACAGTTGGGACGTAGCAACACAGGAATTTAATGAAAATTTTTTAATGTAAATCGCCAGTTGTTTTTTATGAGCGTCTGAAGTTTTAATTTTGACAAATTTCGTTAAAATCACGAAAAGAAAAATGGTAAACTATTTTGAGTTGGAAATTCTTAAACATTTTTCTGTTTTATAAGATTGATATTTTAATAAAAGATTTCTTAGAAATATTCTTACCATTACCATAAAAAAAAATATTATAATTAAGTTATTACTACAAAACTATTAGGTATAATAATTTTACTGTAATTAATTAATAATAATATTCATTTTATTTATTTACGTGTAAATTAACGATTTTCTTATTTTGTTGTTATTCAAAAACAAATATCTATACCGTAGAAAACTTAAATGTTTATTTTATCATTTTGTATGCAAGTTAAAATTTTCAAAATATTTTGACTCCTATTTATAGACGTGTGCAACTTTAAATTGTTATTGATTTTTTTTTTCTTTAAACGTTAATAAATATTATCTTTTCGTCGGGTCAAAATGCTTTTGGCTATGCATAACAGTGCACTTGCACCGCTAGTGTTATGTAAAACTGTACCAGGTACCAAATATTAGATTTTGCACCTTGTGAAATTGTTCATTAATAGTTTAATCCCATTAAATATAAAACAACATCATTATTGATTCGTTGATTGTTGTTGATAAAACACGAAAAGAATAAAAAACGGTATGCGTAGTAATTTTGCTATCACTTATCAATTATATCAGTAAGCAATGTCATTTTCGTAGACTATAGTTGTAAAGACTACATTTAAAAAAAAATTTTATATAAATATTGTGGTAAAATCTATGCTTTTCGTTTGTGAGGCATAGCAAAAAAAAATTACAATTTGTTGACAATATTGTTTTTATTGCTTATGCTAAATTGCAAATCTTATCATGAAATCTTATCAGACATAACATTTTTAGTCCGATTTTGTTCGTAATCTATATAATATATATATATATGACGTATATTATAATATATCTCATTTTCATATTTTTTTTTAAATGCGTCTCATTTTCATATCTACTAATAAAAAATACGTGAAGAAAATTACAAGTGTAGTTGGTATTCAACTTTTACCATCGGTAATGTAAAGGTAGTAGGTACCTATAATAGTATTAATATAATAAAAAGGTAATTTTTTATTCAACGAAGACGATATTAATAATATAGTAATATGTTAATTTATTAAAAACAAACGTTTTATTTCAGTAAATATAAAATCAATACTTAATTCCGTAATCCGTATTTAAGTATTTATAGGTACAGATAAACGCAGTGTTGAAGATATTACCTATGTAATTTTATAAACTAGAATGAAGATAGTGTACGCAAGCTAAGCGATTGGCTTCAAATATAACGTAATAATTTGTCTTTATTGGACCTATGAAAGTTGTCCACCTGTTGAAACCTATTGGAATTACGCCAATGAATAATATCAGGTATTATAATAATAATATTATGGTTTGGTGACGAAAAACAAAAAACTCAGTGGTGCCACAGCCGTTAATTAGGCGACGTGCGAAACAATAAAACTTTTGATGCGAGTAAGTCATATAATCACTGCGTTTTTATGACCTAATATAAAACAATATATTATTCTAACACGGCCAAGCCGCCAAGGCACACGTTACTACGTTAGGTATATACATAAATATTGTTATTATTATTATGCCCGTTTGCGAATGTGAGAGAGTCGTTTTAGAGCTGCAGACGAGCAAAAAATCGTCACAGTGATGTGTTTGTTTTCCCTTTGTGGCAAATTGTCGGCGGGGAGCAATAACAAAAAAAAAATGTTAAAAGTTTATAAATAATAAATATACTTATATAAAATTGTATAGGTACACAATTTGTCCACACTGCACTTTCGATGGTACATCGAACACTGTAGAATTCGTACATCATTCGGTAACATTATATTTTCTATTTTTTCCATTTTAAATATCCATCTAATGTATGTTTAGTATTTTAACTTTGAGGTCTAACTATACGAGAAACCTGTCATCGTTCGCGTGGCTTGGTAAAAATAAAAGAAAACGAATTATCAGTTATTTATTATTACTTACACATGAACAAAATATTATCAGCATATTAACATATTAGTCTTATAAGCCATTGTTGAATTTTAAATTAAATTTTTTTTAAATTATAAATTGATTTTTACATTATTTTCCTGAAAATATTTTTACCATAGTTAAGAAATATTTGTATGCTTTAATCACGGTTTGTTGTTAATGTATAACGAGTTATAAGTACCTAATGGATATTGTGATATTATTAATTTGAAATTTATGATAGGTACCTAGTAGGTATTACCTACCTAATAAATAGGTCATTATTTTTTAAAATACCGTAAATATGTACTACCTACCTATATAATATGTCTTAAACCTACACTGACATACCGTCTCCACTCAGAATCGTTTTTCTTATACAATGATATTATATCATTGAATTCAAATTTAATACCATCAATCTTACAGTGACCTAATTGTAACCAACTGTACAGCAGAACACCTTTTTTTATTCGTTTATACTAATATTTTATAATATTAATATGATAATATAATAACGATAAGGCTAGGTAGATAATAATATACAACTTAAAAAAGTGATATTACATTATAAGGAAATTACATTAATTTTACTATTTTAGTTTGATCATGAATATGAATAATATTTTAATAATATGGTCCTATGGTATACAGGTGGTCATTATTTTTAGTGGAAATAGCAGTAAAGTTCTTAATAGTATACGGGCAGGACAGCTTATACTTTATAAGGACAAACCTTGTAATCAATCAAAATCAAACGATGTTTCAACAATTAAGTTCAATTATGTGAATTTCGATTGTCTTGTTTTTCCTAAAATCAAAAATCGTTTTACCAACGAGGAAAACTATGTTTTTCTTGACACAAATATTTACTGATTGGCCCAGTTGAATGCTCTGGCTGATTTACAAGGATTAGTATCTTTGTACAATGTACATACACGATAAGATGGAAATCGTATTATGCGAATGAGTGGAATTCCTATACTATTTCTCAACGGAGATTAAAAATTGTTAATGACAATATGAGGTAATTATATAAAAACTATAAAATATAAATTAACGGTAAGGTATTTAATTGTTCGATAAAACGTATTTTATTCGCATTTGGATGAACCTCAAACGCAATTTGGTTTCATACTCATTTCTAAAATCATTATTGACACCGTTGGTCAATAAATTACAACTATAGATTATAGGAAGAGCCGAATAAAGTGCTAGTAAATGGTTAAGTTCATCGGATCTAACTTTGTCGTTTGCAAAGGAATATTGCAATGGCGTAAAAATGGTAGTTGTTAAATTTGGTATTGCTATTAATTATTGCACAAGTGTTGTAGGTACCTACTGTTGTTTATGGAAAACTGATGATAGTGTATAATATTTTATTACAGTGAAAAGCCAATACCACCCACTCGTATACATGCCAGCATACAAATATTTCTTAACTATGGTAAAAATATTTTCAGGAAAATAATATAGTTGTCGAAACATTTTAAAAAAGTTGCGTAAATAATTAGGAAATATTTTAGTTATATTCTTTGGCCAAGAAGTTCATATTTATGAAAATATTTTTAAAAAACATTTACAAAACGTTTGAATCATATATTTTCAAAAAAAACATATTTATCGAAACTTTATAAAAATATCAATTCAACAGTTTTATGCAATCATATAGTACAATAATTTGTTATAATGAGAAGAAAATATTCATAAAATATTATTATTCAAATATTCATTATTCAAGCACTTTAAACTAATATTCACAAAATAATATAATTTCCCAAATGCTGTGTTTGTGGTTTAATTGTAGATCATAGGTACCTATTATATTTAAATATTATTAAGTAATATTAACAACAAACATCAAGACTAATCCAAGATTCAAATAAATTTGTAAAATGAAAACTAAAATGTCTTATGATCATATTAGGGTTTATTATTAAAATAATAAAACATTTAAATTTAAGTTTTAGTGCTTTTTTGAATGTTTTTGTTAAATTAATTAGGACAATAGGTACATACCTATTTTTAAAAAAAAATTAAGAGCATATTTGTATGTATATTTCGTCAGTTCTAGTGCATATTTAATTGTTTTTTAGTGCATTAAATGCACAATAAGTGTATAGTAAGTTGTTATTAGTAGGACAGTGAAGTTATTGCATTAAAAAACACACTAAATTGATTGCATTATTGCATTAAAATAAATTAAAAATTGCACTTATAAATTTAAAAATTGCATTGAAAAAATTTTAAAAAATTTAATTATAATCAATAAAATTAAATATATTAATACATAATAATAATAAAAATTAAATATGAACATTGCTTAAATTATTGCATTGCACTACAAATGATTTTTTTAAGTTTTCAAAATCGAATGATCAAATTTTTGTATCGGGAGGAACTTCAGTAGTTGTTATTGGCGCGTACTTGAAATAGATTAAATCGTTGCTGGCCAAGTCTTCTGGCAAGCCCTTCATTGACTATTTCTCCACTTAGAATTTTTGATATACTAAAAATTATTTGATATCCTTAATTTTTTTGTAAAATAGTTTTGAATTTCTGGTTTATTAATATTCCATTTTGTCCAGTAATTTTTTCTATTTTAGTTTCAACGTTTTTAACTATAGATAAAGCTTCGATTAATGGAACATGTTGGGTTTCGAGTTTAGTGATTTTTGCTGGTATGAAGCCATAATTGGAATGAATGAATGCCAAGTTGGTTTCCATAGAACTATCCGACAAAAGATGTTGAGCTTGTTCAATAGAAATAGCATCATTTGAATCTAATAATTGTATTACTTTTTTACTTCTACAAAATGTTCACAATAGTAGGATGTGCGGATGATTCTTGCATCCCCACTACTGTTAGGATTTTGGTATTTTTAAATATAACTGAATGCTGATAGACTATAATATACCTATGTTATTGAAGGACAAGTTTTTATCTTAACGACCAAAATGCAATAATCGCTCCATAGTAATAATAAGTAGGTACCTATTACAACTAATATAGAAATTTGTTCACTGCTACGTATAGTTACTTTTATTTTATATATTAAGTTATATAATCTTAAATGTAAACGAAAATTATGAAAAATAGTGAAACTTGCAGTAAAATTAAAAAAATCGCCAAAATTGCATTTATTGCAATATAATTTTTTTTGTTTAAATTAAGAGTTTAACGAAATATATTTTAAGCTCACTCAGCAATAAATATAACCATTTAAAAAAAACATGCAAATGCAACAACTTCACTGCCCTAGTTATTAGGTTGTTTAGTACATCACGATAAACTGGTTAGGTACCAGCTAATAGGTTAGGTGCAATAAAACCACAGAACATAAAATATTTTTCATTGAATAATTATCGTGTTTACTATGTTGGTAGATGTCGGTTTTCTGCCAATTATACCCATCGGCTATTGATAAGGTGACCTACCGACCTGGTCAGTGGCGTATTTACGGGGGGGGGGGGGGGGGTCCAGGGGTACTGGACCCCCCAGAACCTCTCATAAAAAAAAAAACACTACAATTTTTACATATTTGCAGAACCCGATTTATGTAACCAAGCGCGGTCGCGCGGAGATAGTTTTTTCCCGTGAACAAAATATAATAGTTTAAAATTAGTTACAACAGCTAAAACAGATAAATGTTCCTGCAGCATGGTTTTAAGTAATAAGAAGTATGGAACATTTATAGTAATGTTATTCTGACGACAGTTTTTCTAAGTTACGACTAAATACGAAGTGCGATAAGCCGATAAAATTAATAGGTATTAAGTACCCGTATCTTTGAAATATAAACTTTATCACACAGAAAAACTGATTATGGATGGATTTGTGTGTATAGCAATTAGCAATAGTTGTGTAGCCAATAGCCATATATGGATAGGTATAATAAAATATAAGTTAGTGGCTTTTATCTTTTTTAAGATATTACACATTTTCTATTAGTCTCATTTGCCTTCAACAACTATACGAGTAACGAGTGAACCAGTGAACAAGTGTTCATTGTATTTTTATCAATATTAAGTAAGTACACAATATATTGCTTTTACTATGTCTCAGCAAACTTCGTTAAGCCAATTTTTTAAAAAATCCAATGATACAAATGTTCTACAAGTTGACCATCACAAATCTTCAGTTTCCGTAAGTTCTCCAAATAAACGACCAATTTCACCAAATACAGATAATAATGTCAAACACTCAAACGTACCAAAATGTTAAAAAAATCTGACAATACTGAAACAGAAAATGAACATAATTTTAACAATTTCGATATTGGATTTTATTTTAATCGCTCGTTAACAGATGTAGAGAAAGAAGAAGTTCTTAAAAAAATTTGGAAGCCCGGAACTACTTTTGAATTCCCTAATACTGTTATATTTAGTGGTAAATATAAGCGATCCAAAAATTTAAAATTTCAATACAGATGGTTGCATACCTTTCCGTTGTTAGCGTACTCCGCAAAATTAGATGGTGCATTTTGTACATTTTGTGTAGCGTTTGCTAAATCAGGAGCTGGCATAAATTCTCAAACACTAGGCGCTTTGGTTAGAAAACCTTTTCAAAATTGGAAACATGCAATGGAAACGTTTAAAAATCATGTAACACTTCAGTATCACAAACAATCCGTCTTTGATGCAGATCATTTCATAGATATAAAAAAAAACGTACATTTATCTATTGAAAATCAATTAGACACTGCTCGGGCACTACACATTTTTGAAAATAGAATAAACATTTCACCTGTTATTGAAACAATTATCTTATGCGGTCGACAAAATATACTTCTACGAGGTCACCGTGATTTCGGAAAATTAACCGTTGATAATAATGATGTTAACGACGGAAATTTTCGTAATTTATTACGCTTTAGAGCTCGCGGTGATGCTTCGCTCAAATTACATCTTGAAAGTTCTGGTACTATAAAATATACAAGTCCTATTAGTCAAAATGCTATAATTGATTCATGCAATTCAATTTTACTCAATAAAATAGTAGCTAGAGTAAATGAAGCGAAATGTTTTACAGTTCTTGTCGATGAAACTGCAGATATAGCCGGTCTCGAACAAGTGTCTATTTGCGTTCGGTATATTGATTTAAAATCCTATGAATTACACGAAGATTTTCTACAATTTGTTCCAACTACTGATGCATCTGGAAAAGGTTTATCAAGACTTATACTTGACAATCTCAGAGAGTTTGGTATAGATACACAATATCTTCGGGACCAGGGGTATGACGGTGCAGCCGCGATGGCTGGGAAATATAATGGAGTTCAAGCTTATATAAAAAAAGAACATCCTTTAGCTTTATATGTACATTGCTCTGCGCATTCCTTGAATCTTGCTGTATCGGTATCATGTAACGTTTTCCAAATACGCAACTGTATGGGAACAATAGGAAAATTGAGAGACTTTTTTGTGTTTCCGAAACGAAAATCTGTACTGTCGAAAGCTATTGAAATGTCAGAAAATAATATTTCTAAAAAATCACTGAAGAGAAATTGTGAAACTAGGTGGATTGAAAGGTATCATTCAGTTAGTGATTTTTTAGAACTGTTTGAATGTGTAGAAGAAGCTCTTGAAGAAATTTTCGAGTGGGATCATACAGACACGTCAAATCAAGCTAGCGCTTTTCGAAATTCAATTCTCCAACCAGAATTTATAATTACGGTAGTTACTGTTGGAATTATAAACAAAACACCCTATATAATGTAGTGTATAAGTAATATATTCACACTGTAGTTCAGCAGACGCTGACTGTACATTTTTATAATACTACAGCATAAATGTCTTGTGTAGTGTAGCCGGGTATACATATTACATAGTTAGTCGTTGATTTATATTACGCCTCGTAACACTATTGTACATCGTATCATTATACTTATTATTATATTATATATATATCCGATTTTATTATTATTTACCTTTAACTTCTGTATATCTGTGTACTTCAACAGGTTATGGGCCCAGTAGTAAGGTCTTTATAATAAAGTTGTGAATAGTTATTAAAATAATAATTGATTAACGAATTGCGTGTTTTTTGTGTACAGACAGTGTACATCAATAATAATTCGCGAAGTAAGTGCAGTGTAGTGTGAGTGCGTTTCTTAGTGTGCAGATAGTGTACATTTACGTTTTTTAAATATGGAGAACGAACAATATAAAATCAACAAACTCAAAGATGCATCAAATTGGGACATGTGGAAATTTCAAATGAAGGTTATCATGAATGCAGCTGAAATATTTGATGTAGTAACAGGAAAATCAAAGAAACCAATTTTAGCAAAGATCGGTAATGAAACTGAAGATGAAGCGAGAAAAAGGCATAGCGTTGATTTTTCAATATGGAAAAGGGCAGATAATAAGGCTCAAAAATATATCGTCACGTCGTTAGATGAACAACCTCTACAATACATTATGAACTGTGACACAGCAAATGGTATGTGGAACAAATTACTTAGTGTGTACGAACAGATGTCGGACACAAGCATAACAATAGTACAACAAAAGTTCTATCGTTATACAATGGATCCAAAAGACAATATAGCAGGTCATATTTCAAAATTAGAAAATCTAAGTAGACAACTAAAACAATTGGGAGAACCTATCTCAGAATCAATGTTGATTACAAAAATTTTGATGACATTACCTGATAGCTATAGGCACTTCTACAGTGCATGGGACTCAATGAATAGTGCAAATAGAACGCTAGAACAGTTAACCACTCGATTGATGGTGGAAGAAACACGACAAGTGCAAGGACAGGAGGTCCGTGATGATGTTGCTGAAAGTAGTGCTTTGACTGCAACCAAAGGCAAGTATAATAAAAGTCAAAAATACGTGAACAAAAATGATAATACAAAACCAGGAAAATGCAATCACTGTAAAAAACCAGGACATTGGAAAAGGGACTGCAGGATATTCAAAAAGGAACAAGAAGAAAAGAAATCAACTTCCGGTTTGGCGCTTATTGGTGTACAAAGAAAAAATGAAGAAATCGACGACTCGGACAAATGGTATGTAGACTCAGGGGCGAGCGACCACATGACAAATCGAAAAGAGTGGTTCGTCGATTATAAACATTTTGATGTGCATTCGCTTGTACGTATTGGAGATGGTAAGCACATTATGGCAGTCGGAAAAGGTAACATAAATATTCATACTTATGTTGACAATAAGTGGATAAAAGGCTACTTAGAAAATGTTTTATATGTACCTGATCTAAAGGTAAATTTATTTTCTTGTGGGGCATGCCTTGATAAAGGAATTACAATGGTGACAGACAGTAAAGGTTGCTCATTTAAAATTAATAATCGTGTAATTGCAGTCGGTGTTCGTGAGAATAAATTGTTTACAATGCTAATCAAAACAGATATTTCACAGGAAATTGGACACTGTGCTAACGTTGCAGTTAAGAAATTAACATTAGAACACTGGCACAAAATACTATGTCATCAGAATGTCAAACATGTTCGTGAGTATTTAAAACACAATGAAATACAATTTACAGATATACAAGGACAGTTATTCTGTGAACCATGCATCTATGGCAAACAGCATAAGGAGACGTTCACTCAGAGCGAAACAATAACTACTGAACCAGGGCAAATAATACACAGCGACGTATGTGGACCCATGGAAGAGAATTCACTAGGAGGTAAAAGATATTTCATTATATTTAAAGATGATTATTCTAAATATACTTATGTCTATTTTATGAAACATAAATCTGAGGTTAAAGAAAAACTTAATTGTTTTCTGAGTATGGTTAAAACTCAAACAAAATACGTTATTAAAACTATTAGAAGTGACTGTGGATTAGAGTATAAGAATTTCGAAGTTCAATCAATTCTAAATCATCTAGGTATAAAGCATGAAACAAGTGTACCTTATACTCCTGAACAAAATGGAAAAGCTGAACGTTCAATGAGGACTATTTGTGAGGCAGCCAGAACAATGATATATGCCAAGAATTTTCCAAAATCACTGTGGGCAGAAGCAGTCAATACAGTAGTGTTCTCATTAAATTATACTGGTAATTCAGGGAAAGTATGTAAAACTCCATACGAGTTATGGTTTGATAAACTTCCTAAAATAGAAAAGTTCGTAGAATTTGGAATAAATGCATATAGTTTAGTTCCAAAACAACGACGAAAGAAGTGGGATGCAAAAAGTCGAAAAGGATACTTTGTTGGATATTCAGAAACTTCAAAAGGGTATCGTATTTGGTATAAAGAAAATAACGAGGTGTCACTTAGTAGAGACGTCATTTTCAAGGATGAAAATGTTGTAAATTACCAACTTGTAGAATGTTCTAATAACTTAAATGATAATAATAACATTGATGTTCTTAGCTTACACAAAGACGGCTCATTAGAACACAGCAATAAACCAGAAGGAGATGAAGTCATAGAAAATGAATATGGACCAATAAGTGTAGATGACAATGAAAATCAAGAACTTGAACAAGGAAATGGGTCAAATGTCAACGTGTACAACTTGCGAGACAGAAGTAATATTAAGAAACCATTACGTTATGATAATTCAGCATTTTTCGTAGTCGAATCCGATCCAGTGAATTTCAAGGAAGCTGTGGAGTCACAAAATTCAGAAAAATGGGTGGAAGCCATGAACAATGAAATGGAATCTCTTGAACAAAACGGAACATGGTCTCTCGTAAAGTTACCTAAGGACAGAACTATTGTAAATTGTGGTTGGGTGTATAAAACAAAATACAATGTTCATGGACATGTTGATCGATACAAGGCTAGGCTAGTAGCAAAAGGGTATAGTCAAATATTCGGTATTGATTTTAATGAAACTTTTAGTCCTGTAGTAAAGTTCGATTCAATTCGGTCTATATTAGCTATATCAGCAGCAGAACAATTACAACTTCGACAATTTGATGTTCAAACAGCGTTTTTATATGGAGATTTGGACGAAGAAATTTACATGAGACAACCAGAAGGGTTCAACGATGGTACTGAAATGGTGTGCAGACTTCAACGCAGTTTATATGGTCTAAAGCAGTCACCACGATGTTGGAACATAAAGTTCAAAACATTTCTTCTTAACTTTAATCTATTAGAAACAAAAGCAGATCCCTGTGTTTTTGTTAATAGAGAAAATAACAAAGTATTAATCGTCGCTATATTTGTTGATGATGGTCTAGTTGCAGCTACATCGAGTGAGGATGTAAATGCATTAATGGAATATTTGAGACAACATTTCAATATTACTGAAGGAGAATTGAATCAATTTTTGGGTACAGAAATTGTGCAAAAATCTGATGGATCAATTGTAATGCACCAAGGGTTGTATTGTAAAAGAATATTGGAGAAGTTCAATATGACTGAAGCAAATCCAGTTCAAATACCAGCAGACCCTCAACATTCATTAGATGACAAGCAACAAAACACCAATCTAACTAGTAAAGTCCCATATCGTGAAGCAGTCGGAAGCTTATTATATCTCAGTCAGATTACAAGACCGGACATAACTTTTTCAGTAAATCTAGTTAGTAGATACATCGAGGATCCAAAGGAACAACACTGGACAGCAGTGAAACGAATTTTAAAATATTTAAAGGGAACTATTAATTTTGGATTGATATTTAGTTCTAGACAAAAACTCATGTTAAAGGGATACAGTGATGCTGACTATGCAGGTGACTTGGATACAAGAAGGTCAACATCAGGGTCAGTATTTACATTAGGATCTGGAAGTATAGCATGGAGTTCACGTCGTCAACAGTGTGTTAGCCTTAGCACAACTGAATCAGAGTACATAGCTTTAAGTCAAGCAGTACAAGAATTAACTTGGTTAAAATTGTTTTTAGGTGAATTGCTGGACCAGCCAAAAATGGTGCCAACAATGTATGGAGACAATCAAAGTGCGATTAAACTCGTAAAAAATCCAGAGTTTCATAGAAGAACGAAGCACATTGATGTTCGCTACCACTATATAAGAGAAAAGTTCAATGAGGGATTGTTTTCATTGGAGTACATATCCAGCAAGGAGCAGATTGCGGACATTATGACAAAGCCAACTCCACGAACGCGGTTCAATGAGCTAAGGGAGATGTTAGGAGTTATAAGTATTGATGTATAAGGGTATATTGTTTAAGGGAAAGTGTTGGAATTATAAACAAAACACCCTATATAATGTAGTGTATAAGTAATATATTCACACTGTAGTTCAGCAGACGCTGACTGTACATTTTTATAATACTACAGCATAAATGTCTTGTGTAGTGTAGCCGGGTATACATATTACATAGTTAGTCGTTGATTTATATTACGCCTCGTAACACTATTGTACATCGTATCATTATACTTATTATTATACTATATATATATCCGATTTTATTATTATTTACCTTTAACTTCTGTATATCTGTGTACTTCAACAGTTACAATTTCAAAAGTATTTGGATTCGGACTCCCACTATCAAAACAGTTTCAACAAATTAATATTGATTTAAAATTGGCCATGGATTTAGCTCAAGATACTTTGATCGAGTTAGAAGATTATAGAAATCACGCTCAGAAAAATTTTGAAGTCATTTTTTTAGCCGCCAAAAAAATTGCTGACAAGTTCAATGTGACAATGACAATTCCGAGAATTAATAAAAGACAAGTACATAGAATAAACGTACAAACTAATAATCCTGAAGAATATTTTCGCATATCGGTTTTTATTCCATACTTAGACTCTTTTATAAGTCAATTAAAATCTAGATTTCTTAATCATATTGATATTTTGTCAAGTTTTCACTCTCTTTTCGACGAGAATTCTACAAAAGAAGAATTCAAAAAATTAGCTGTATTTTATGAAGAAGATTTAAATGGTAATAATTCAATAATAGAAGAGTTCCAACTGTGGCAAAGGAAACTTAAAAAATTGGAAATAAAACCAAAAAATTCAATCGATGCACTGAAGTTGTGTAATGCAGACATATATCCTGGAGTTAATAAGTTATTTCAAATTTTTTCTACACTTCCTATATCTACGGCTTCAAACGAACGGATTTTTTCATCACTAAAACGAATTAAAACATATCTACGAAATACAATATCTGAGGTAATAAAATATTATTAAGACATTTTAATTTTAAAACTAATATTTGTGGTTGTTTTGTTTTAGAAAAGACTTAACGGATTGGCTATGTTAAATATTCACAGGGATGTTGAAATCACTGTTGATGAAGTGATAGAGGACTTGGCAAAAAAATCTAGACGACTGGAATTTATTTTATAACAATGCTTTTCATATGTAGTGCTAAATACAATAAATATATATATATAATATTACATAAGACTTAGACTATACTATTATATATTTTATTCAACTTCCTCCAAAAACTTCATAAGGACGTAACTATTACAAGATATCATAGTTTATATTAATTATGTATAAACTGAGGACCCCCCCCCAGAAAAATTTGAAAATACGCCACTGGACCTGGTAACACATTGAAACGACTAGAAAAACACTAATCTGTAGCTCTCGAAAGTCGAAACATTGATAAATACTAATTATTATTATAGTGAACCAAATTTATACACGTATGGTAATACGGTTAGGTTAGGGTTACACATATTCTGTGATATAGGTATAAAATAGTATACAATTATTCATATAGTACATAGCTACAATATTATCGTAGTATCATTTTTTACAGCTGTTTTATGTATTTTTTTTATAGTCGCTTCGTAAGTCGATTTGAAAACGAATGGATCTTCGCAGGAAAAAATGTTTTGTGTCCGTATATAATATTGCCTACATTACATTATAATATTATATTTTATTATATTAATTATAATTAAAATAGTTAAATACATTTATAGTTAATAAATTTAATAATACACAATTCGAAAAAAAAAAATATTCGTATTTGAAAGCGTTCTATCATAATGTGTGTAAATATCTGCAGCGAGCCAATACACCGCCACAATACTCCCTCTCATCGATTACACTGTTTGGTTGGCACCACCGCCCGGCCGCGTACAGCGTCTCGGTGGCCCGAGCCGGTTCTTTGTTCATTTCCGTTAACGTCCACGTGTACGCATCGCGACCCAGCTCCCTCCTCCCCCGCTTTTTACGTCACTGTTCAATAGTCCGCTCTACTGTTGAGAACAGCGACCATTTAATACGACGAACAAGTCGCCCGCTCCCTTCAACCGAAGCCCTACGCTAACGACCAAGTGCAAATCGCCATTTTGTATAGGTATTGTTAATAATTCGACATTTCATTTGTGCCTCAATAAATCTTAACTCTTGACTCGAGATTTGTAAATCCTAATATTCAATTCACTGCGAGCGTTGTCACATGACAAACTTATAATAGTACATTGTGATTTGCAATCAAACAATATGCATTATAATAGTTTAATTACCAATGCATTCGTTATTTGCTCTATTCTCCTATTCTCCGTACCACAATCGTTCAACCAAAATGTGGGACCAACTGTAAAAATGACCAATGGACAAGTGTGGCCGAAACCTGCGCTGCAACACATCTACGACGAGTACTTGACATTTGAACCAGAAAATTTTAATTTCAATGTAAGACACACAAATAACTAAAACATGTATTTTAAATTTTTTTAACCAATTTTTTTTAATAAAAGGTATATTTTAAATAATGTTATGTATACTATCCTGCATGTTATAATATTTTAATAATTATATAATTTTTATTTATTTTATAATTATATATAATTAATTAATAGTATTAAATTTAACATCATCAGTAAGAACAATTTTTTTTTTAGAATACAGGTTATAGTTGTGACGTCCTTCAAGATGCATTCAAATGGTATAATTCTATGCTGTTTTTAAAAGCTACGAACACATTTAAACAAAACACTAGTTTATCTACGGACTCAATCATTGGCAAGATGGAAGTGCTCAATGTGCAGCTGACAAATCCCTGTGAAAATTATCCTTCGTTAAATATGGAAGAAAAATGTAGAGTACTTTTTATAATTTCTTAATACCTCTCTTATTGTAATAAGAACGAAAATACAATTTGGATTTTTTTTTGTACAGACGAAATCAAAATAAACAATTCCAGTGGACTTCTAGTTGCAACGTCTATTTGGGGTATTCTCAGAGGTCTAGAAACATTTTCTCAGTTGGTTTATTTGGAAACGGACGGTTCGACGGTAATATTTTAGACATTTTAACACAAAATTTAATCACAATAATATTATATTGTAATACCTATACACAGTTTGTGATTCGGCGAACGACAATAGTGGACTATCCGAAATTCAGACACCGTGGATTCCTATTAGATACGTCTCGTCATTATTTCCCCATCGAATCAATCACGAAAACTCTAGACGCCATGTCGTATTCGAAAATGAACGTGTTTCACTGGCACATGGTAGACGACCAGAGCTTCCCGTATCAGAGTAGCGCTTTTCCGAATCTGAGGTCTGAAACTTATAACTTGCCTAATCAATAACTTGTGGTACAACTATACACAGTATAGAAATGTACCTATTTTTTATTATTTTTTTTTTCAACAATTAAAAAATATATTGACGACAGTCAGCGCTGTCCTTATTTGACATAATTTTTATATTTACATATTATTATTATGTATAGCGAAAAAGGAGCTTTCGGGAAATCGGCCATTTATACCAAAGATGACGTCAGACGTGTGATCGAACACGCAAAACTTCGAGGTATTCGTGTAATTCCAGAATTCGACACTCCAGGTAAGTACGGACACAACAGAACCAGTAATAATAAAATAATCTGTAATGCGTATTATACCTACATACATTTTATTATTTCAATATTAGTACTTATCGGCTATCAGGGCTTGCAATTACGTTATAATGTCGTTATGATTATAACGATATATTTGATAAAAAAAAAAGGTTGAAATTTGTAAACGCACAAATCGATAATCAAAAATAATTAAATACCGCAAAACAAAACATAACAATTAACAAAATATATTATTTATCAAAACATAAAGTAAAACGTAATTCTTATAGAATATCATTAAACGAAAAATAACGCAAAACGTATAATTTATAAAGTATCATTGAACGAAAAATAACGAAAAACGAAATATTTTAAAATCTGTTTATACAAAAGGTCTATTGGTTTCGTAGAAACATTTATTTCATGCGAACCATCTAAGAATTGATTATACTATATTCCATATTCTGGTCATAACCTATCAGCATTAAGTTAATTTTAAATTTAATAGGTATTAACACTATTTTAAATAACGATAAACGCAAAACTTGTGTAACGTTTTACTTGTTAATAACATAAAAAGGAATTTTTTTCAAATACAAGCCCTGATATCTATATATTAAAAAAACACCGAGCAGACGTTTTATTTTTGAAATATTATATGAATGGCAATTTGTTAAAAGGGACCCATGTACATTTTCAACTACTTTTCAGGAGAAACAAAAAACAGTTTTCCTTTATTTCATAAGATCAATCATCACAATTTAGATTAAATAGTACTGTATAAAAATAAATAGCAAAAAAAAAATTATTTAAAAAAAATTTGTAAGTAGGTACTTTTATAAATAACGCTTTTTTGTTATGTGTCATGTTATGAAAATTTAAACGAACTCTAATAATTTTATTAATTCAAGGTATCATAATTTAATATATTAGTCACATTTTAAAATAATACAATAAATTCTTGTTTATTTTATTCAATTAAATAGATAACAATGCAACTAAATAACAAACTTTGAATAAAAATCTTAAAAAAGTCTTTGCTGTACAGTATGTTACAAGTGGGTCACTGTATAATGGAAGGTATTATATTTGAATTCAATGATAAATATCATTGTATAAGAAAAACGATTCTGAGTGGAGACGGTATGTCAGTGTAGGTTTAAGACATATTATATAGGCAGTATTCTAGGTATAAGACATATTATATACTTATCTATGGTATTAAAAAAATTGATCTATAATAGGTACCTATAATAAATTCCAAATTAATCATATCACAATATCCATTAGGTACTTATAAAGCGTTATACATCAAAAACAAACCCTGATACTATCATAGATATGTAATAGTGTATTTTAGAAGTTTCAAGTACCCACGAATAATATTATACAATCACAACAAAATAACTAAAATAGTTATTCAAGGTTTTTTATTATGTAATTTCGTCCAAATTTGAATTAAAATGACTATAAAAATAAACTGTGCTTATATATTTTTTAGATTTTTTAGTTACAGAATTAACTACTTACGTGGAATCTTGTTTTAAATTTTTAATCCTTAGATATAAAATTTAAACATTTTATAAATTTTTGATTACAAAAAAATTCAATTTTAAATTTGATAAATTTTGTCAAAATTTGATCTTTAAATGGTTATAAAAAAAAATTGTGTCTATTTATTTTTAATATTTTTCAACTGATATTGTATTAATAGATCAGAAGCCTTGTATTAAATTTTTACACTTTTTGGAACAACAGATAAAACTTAATTGATATTTATAGAAAAAAAAACTAAAAAAATTGAAATCTGTAAATGTAAGTAAACAGCTTAAAAAGAGTCAAAATATTTTCAAAATTGTATGGTGTATAGGAAAAGTTAATATAAACATTCAGTGAAATTTTTCGACTACTGATCGTGTACACAGACACAATTAAAACAAAAAATAAAAAAATAAAAAAAGACACATCATTTTAAATCAATACATTCATCGTTCCACTCAGAATATATAAAACAATATTTTTTTATTAAAATTAAAAAAAAAAAGAAAAACTTATGTACCTAATTTTATAGAAACTGTCTTTGATTTACAAAAACTATGTGTTTACATATAAGAGGATGAATAATATACAACAAAACTATTTTTTGTCAAAAATGTAATTTGGGTCTCTCTTAACAATTTCCCATTCATATATAAATACTGATATATTATATATTTTACAGTACGATCTTATTTATATTTCAGGACATACGTTATCTTGGGGACTCGGTGGCATTCCGGGACTACTAACTGAGTGTTCGGATTCCGATACAAATCAATTTGGGCCTATCGACCCGACGGTCGAGAAAAACTACAATTTTATCAGGACGCTATTGTCTGAAGTCAGTGAATTATTCCAAGACAATTATTTACACCTCGGTGGCGACGAAGTAGATAGTTCTTGTTGGTAATGACAATTTATGGTTTTTGTGTATTATTACAATTTACAATATAATATTTCAACGTATATAAGTCAGGCTCTGGTTTAATGGAGGATGGGAGGGGGCATTCAAATTAATATTATGATATATTTATTCAATTACTTACGAATTTTTTGAATTTTTTAATCTAATAATTGTTGGAACAGGGAACATGGTTTGGCGTGTAATCAGTATATGTACCTATACAGCAGAGATCGCGCCCTATACATCATTTTCATATTTTCTAACTATGGTTAAAATATTTTCAAGACAATAATATAGTCATCAAAATATTTAAAAAGGTTGCTTAAATAATTAGGAAATATTTTGGTTATATTCTTTGGCCAAAAAGAGATTGAACAATTTACCCGTTGCTTCGATCGTTAATGCCACATTTAAAATTTGACAAATTAAATGTTATTGTAATACCTATAGAATTAATAATATATTAGATATTTCCAAATTTATCGGACCAGTCGTACAAATAATATAATGTTTAAAATGTTTTAGTAATAGCCAATTTTTATAATGTATAAAAACAAATACAAATAATATTATTTTATATTAAATTTAACATTCATTTTATAATTTGGTTTTCGAACTTTCATACGTAAATATCCAGCGAGTCCGACGAAAAACAAAACAGCTTATTGTATTTTTCGCATAGGGCTCTGCATCGTAATGCGACTTAACACACATGATCAGAATATAGATAGTCGGACTCGCCGAATTTACGTAATGTGTCAATGCAAATATAAATATTATGATATGGTGTTAACCTATCATCATACCTGGTTGGTTGTACACACGTTTATATTTTAAGCCATTATCGTACGTATATATAGCCACCATTAGACAATGATAATACTATTTCTAATGTCCTTACTAATTACCAAAAAGCAATTACTATAATTAATCGTCTTATAGTAATCAGTATTCCTCATATTTTGAAAAACAATGTTAAACCACGTTTTTAAACATAATGTTATGAACCATTAAAATAACTCTTGGGTTAGGTTAGGTTAGATTTTTATCTACTGAACATTTTAATTTAGAAATTATGAACATTAGCGTAAACCCTGCAGGTATACAACAGGTGGACTTATCCACCTCTTGATCCAATCTCTTTCAGCAATTTCCCAAAAATTCTGCACCAAATAACTTATAATATGCGAGTAGGTGTAAATATTAAATATAATAAAATGGTTTTCGTCAACTGCAGGACCACGAACAAAAAGATACAACACTTTATGGAACGCAATAACATGAAGAACGTCCTCGAATTAAAAGACTACTACTTCGCAAACATCTTCAACATAACTCGAAGTTTGGAAACCGTGCCCATCGTGTGGGAAGAAATATTTGACGAGAATATCCACCTCGATCCCAAAGCCGTGGTTCATGTGTGGAAGGACTATTATGATCATTCGATCGTGTCGAAGGCAAGTTTTTATTAATAATAGAATATACCGTGTGGTTCATTTAACGTAGGACCCTCTTCATTTAAAAAGTATTAATTTTATTTGAAAATATATTATTCACATGGTTAGGTTAGGTAAAAAGTATTCTGCTTTAAAATATGATATTATAGCTATACTTTATCATTCAAAAAAGTAATTACTTCATAAATGTTAATGATAAAAAATATTTATAAAACTAAATATTTTTTAAAATGTTGTTTTAAAAAAATTAGAAATAAAGTAAATTTTTGTTTTTAAAACTTTTATACTTTTTTTAAATGAGTTTTTAATGAAAAAATTATCACCCGATAATATTATGAATTATACAAAGAAGTTAGGTTATATATATAATTATGTTTCTTTCAAAATCAACAGACATGACGTCGATTAATCATAATTTCAGGGACTTGATGAACTTGAAATTGTTAAGAGACTAGTCTAAATTTTCACTCAACTTTTAGCATCAATATAACCCTATAAAGGCATTCACTGTAATATTTGTAATTATACCTGCCACGAAGTTATTACGAAATTATGTATAGGTACTATATATAGTTGATACAAATCATCACCCACCGTCGATTGGCCGTTACCCACCCACAAGCTCTTTAAAAAAACTCAAAGCCAAGCATCATATTAACATCATCAATGTGCTAATAATTAATATACGGTATATAGGTAGGTGCTATTCAGAGCATATGATCGATCATGATAATATTATTATTTATTCGTACGTTTTTGAGCGTATAATATAACATCAATACGACTTTTCTAAAAGCATGTCTGGGTTTGCCATTGCAGGTAATGAAAAGCGGACATCCGGTGCTGTTTTCCAGTTGCTGGTACGTGAACTACATCAAGTACGGAACGGACTGGCCGAAATTCTACAGGTGCGACCCGACCTCCGAGGCCGGCCATAACCCTTTGTTTTTGGGAGGCGAGGCCTGCATGTGGGGCGAGTTCGTGGACGAAACGAACTTATTGCCACTCACTTGGCCCAGAACCAGCGCAGTGGCCGAAGTGCTCTGGTCACACACGCTAAACGAGACTGACGCCAAGTACAGGATCGAGGAACACGTTTGCAGGATGAGGCGTAGAGGAATACCAGCTGAGCCTGCAAACGGACCTAGCTATTGTCATTACTAGAACCATTATTATATAGGACCGTATATTACTGTCGTATCTTATTGGATAAAGACTATAACAATATATTGTAAAGATGAATAGGAAATAAAGTTAGAAAATATGTATTAGACAAAATAATAATATAATATCACTATTTTCAAAGGTTTTTGATTTTTTTATTCCATACGGATTGGTAAAAATACGAGTTAAAGAGTTCTAATTTATAATAGACTGTAGTTGAATAAAAATAGCATAAATAATTATTAATTATAAAGGTGAATTAATATTTACAAATGTTTATAGGTACTACATTAGTACTTACATTGAAATAAATAATTGAGAATCGTGACAATGATTATCGACCATATATATATACACACTCACATTTATTGCTTGATTTGTGATTAAAATTTAAACGGGGGAAAATTTGGTAACTACTCAGATGTACAGTTGTGATGGGTGTCGAGTGCACCTCGTTGTTGAGGAATAAGTCAAATGTAATAATATGTAGGTATGTTTTAAATTTTAATTCAACGATGAGTCATTATAATTGTATGCATATTATGTTAAAATTGAATTCAATGATAAGTCATTGCATAGGTACCAAAAACGATTCTGAGCGAAGACCGTCTATCAGACTTTTATATTAGATAGGCAAATTTTTTTGTTTAAGCAGCCTGCACGTAGTAACCCAAGTTTTTGACTCAAACATTTTTTAATAGTTAAGAATTATCTATAATTACTATGGAAAAAATTGAATAACAATTTAAAATTAAAAATGTCTATCAATAGTTCAAATAGAATCAAAATTTAAAAAAAAATTATTCAATGTATAGAAAAATTTAATATAAATAGGTAAAATTTGGTAAAAATACCAAGTAACTACGGCTGAACATTTATGAGTTACTAACTCAAAAAACTATTGTGATATTAAGTTCAACTTTTTTTAATTACACTAGACTGTAACATCATATGTATTAAATGATCAAGTTCTTTATAAAGCGAAACATTTACTTCTCAACAAAAATGTAAAAAAAGAGAATATAAAGAATTTTATGGCGAATAGAAATTGCTGATATAAACATTTAGTGAATAAACCACATATCCGCAGCTATACTTTTTTGAGTTATACAAAAAACAAAATAGATTAAATTAGCAAATTATTTTGAGTTAAGAATTCATAAAACATTTTCTTTTTAAATCTAAGATTTTAAAATGTAATACAAGATTCTTCATAAGATTATCAACCTTTATAAAAAAAAAAAAAGGTGGGTAAGTGGATGTCGCTCTGCTGTACAGTAGGTTACAATTGGGTCACTGTATAATGGATGCTTTTAAATTTGAACTCAATGATACAATATCATTGTATAAGAAAAACGATTCTGAGCGAAGACGGTATGACAGTCTAGGTTAAGGACAAATTATATACATATCTTTGGTATTAAAAAAAAAATTGTACTATAATAAATTCCAAATTAATCATATCACATTATCACAATATCCATTAGGTACTTATAACAAGTTATACATCAACATCAATAACAAACCCTGATACTATCATAGATATATAATAGTACACTTTAGAAGTTTCAAGTAGGTACTCACGAATAATATTATATAATCACAACAAAATAACTAGGTTTTTTTAATATGTAATTTCGTCCAAATTTGAACATAAAATGACTATAAAAATAAACTGTGATTGTATATTTTTTAGATTTTTCGGTAAGAGAATTAACTACTTACGTGGAATCTTGTTTTAAATTTTCAATCCTTAGCTATAAAAACTGAACATTTTATAATTTATTAATTACGATGATTAATAATTTTCGAGATTTTGAAAAATTCTGTCAAAATTCGATGTTTAAATGCTTATAAAAAAAAAAATTGTGACTATGTATTTTTAATATTTTTCAACTGATATTGGAACAATATATCAGGAGCTTTGTATTAAATTTTTACACTTTTTGGCCCAACAGATAAAAGTTTATTGATATTTATAGAAAAAAAAACTAAAAAAATTGAAAACTGAAAATGTCCGTAAACAGCTCAAAAAGAGTCAAAACATTTTCAAAATTCTATAGTGTATAGGAAATGCTAATATAAACATTCAGTGAAATTTTCATGTATCTACAGTAATTCGTTTTTGAATTACAACAAAAAAAGGAAATCGCCACATGAGAAATCGAGTGAATATCCAATGTTGTAAAAATTTGAATTTCAAACGCTCATAAAAATTTAATTTGACTGTCCGGTAGAGATTTTTTTATTGATAAAGGTAGACAAACTTATGAGTAATGTTGTATTACATTTTCATATCTTAGATTTAAAAACAAACATTTTTATGAATTTATAACTCGAAATAATTTGCAAATTTTCGTGATTTTTCCATATTTTGTCATTTTTTGAACTTTAAATACTTAAAAAAAAAACTGTGACTAACGATTTTTAATATTTTTCATCTGTCATTGAAACAATATAGTAGGAGCCTTGTATTAAATGTTCAAGTTTTTTTACTCAACAAATAAATTTTTATTGATATTCATAAAAATAAAAACTAATAAAATTGGAAACTGAAAATGTCCCTAAACATTTCAAAATAAATCAAAATATTTTGAAAATGTTATCGTGTATAGAAAATGCAAATATAAACAACCACTGAAAATTGCATGTATCTACGGTCATTTGTTTTAAAGTTACACCAAAAACCAAAATCGATTTTCTCGAAAACAGATTTTGCGTAAAAATTCCCGTTTTTCCTTAATTTTTCTTTTGTTTTTCTTGGCGCTTTTGAAAAGTACTGGGAATTTGGACCTCCCCAATGCACCAACGATATTCACTTTCCAATCGAACAAGATACTGAACGCGAAAATCGAAGCATTATTTCGACTACTTATCGTGTACACAGACACAAAAAAAATAAATAAAAAACACACATCATTGTAAAATCAATACATTCATCGTTTCACTCAGAATCTAAAAACGTCAATAAGAAAGTCAAATTAAATTTTTATGAGCGTTTGAAATTCAAATTTTTACAACATAGAATATTCACTCGATTTCTCATGTTCAACTTTTATATCTAAGGATTGAAAATTTAAAACAAGATTCCACGTAAGTAGTTAATTCTGTTACCAAAAAATCTAAAAAATACATAAGTAAATTTTATTTTTATAGTTATTTAAAGTTAAAGTTTTACGAAATTACATAATAAAAACCTAGAATAACTGATTTAGTTATTTTGTTGTGATTGTATAATATTATTCGAGAGTACTTGAAACTTCTAAAGTACACTATTATATATCTATGATGGTATCAGGGTTTTTTGTTGATGTATAATGCGTTATAAGTACCTAATGGATATTGTGATATGATCAATTTGTTATTTATTATAGGTCAATTTATTTTTAATAGCATAGAAATGTATATATGTCTTATACCTAGACTGACATACCGTCTCCGCTCAGAATCTTTTTTTTTTATAAATTTTAGTATATCATTGAATTCAAATTTAATACCATCTATTATACAGTGACCCACTTATTGTAACCTACTATACAGCAGAGCACCCGTCTTTTACTTTTTTTTAACTGATGTCGATAAAAAATTTCTTTGTGTCAAAATATTTGAAATTTTAATACAAGGTTACTCATATTTTTTTGTTAATGGAAAAAAAAAAAAAGTTGAAAGTAAATCCACAATAATATTTTTTGGGTATCTGAAAAGTAGGAATTTTGAAAATTTGTCAAAATTAAGAAAACTTGCAAATTATTTTAAGTTTGAAATTCATAAAAATGTATCTATTTATAACTGAGAATTAAAAATTGATTATATTATATTCTTCATACGTTTTTATACTTTTAACAAAAAATAAAGTTTTGTTTAGTGCTTTTTGTTAGTTTAAATTTGGAAGAAATTAGATATTAAGCCTGATGGAATTCAAATTTAACACCTTTCATTAGAGTGACTCAAATTTTTTCCTTATGCATTTTAAGACTATCGGGAACTTTAAATGTTATCCTCTCGAATGCACATCAACTATCATCACTTTCCCACTACTAAATGGCATTGCTTTCAATAGAAAGCAAAAGCTAAATATTAAATTACTTCTAAATTATTTTCTGGACATTTATTTGTATTAGTAGTTATTAAATCTAAAACCAATTAAAATGTGTCTTGAAATAGTTAATCTGCTCTCCGAGTAGGCTATTGACAATGGAACCAGACTGATGACAGCTGACGGGCATCAATAATATTATAATTTATCAATATAGAGTATATAGACATGACATCAATAATTATAATGTACATTGCAATCAGTAAATTTTTAAACCATTTAATTTTAACACTATTTTATATTACTATGATTCATATTAGGTCTTCTGAAGTCTCAGATCTTTGGGCCACGAGTACGATTGAGAACGTTTTACCTTTTTGATGACATGATTGAGAACGATTGCTTCAGATCAAAGAAACAATATTTTTTTATCTTATAATCAAGCGATTGAGAACGACTTTTAGACCGCCGTTGCAGTTCAGTGCCGTCCCGAAATAAAACTACGTTTATATGTTCGATAATTAAAAAAATAGGTTACCTATTGATTTCTATATAATATTGTAAGTACAGGGGCCTCGAATTCCTGTTGTGGTTTATCTTAATGTTTAGTAATAAATATAATAAATACGATATTGTGGCTTACGTATCTATAGATATTTTAGATTCTGCGAATAATGTATTGATTTTACAATGATGTGTGTTTTTTTTAAATTTTTTTCTGTTCCGGGAATTTTTTATCACTATAAGCGGCTGATTCTTATAACCAGTAAACACTATAAGCAGCGAAAACTGTATTAAAAATCCATAGTCACAGTTTTTTTTTATAAGCATTTAAAGTTTAAATCTTGATAAAGCACGTAAAAATTAAAAAAATGTACAAATCATTTCGAGTTAGAAACACATAAAAAATTTTCTTTTTAAATTTAATATTTTAAAATGTACCACAAGATTCCACGTATAAATTTTTCTACCTTTATCGAATAATACATTAGTCAACCAGAAAGTCAAATTCAATTTTTATGAGGGTTTGAAGTTCATATTATTACAACATTGGATATTCACTCGATTTCTCGTTTAGCGATTTTATATTCTCATTTTCTATAGACAATACAATTTTGAACATATTTTGACTCGTTTTGAGCTGTTTACCTACCTACTATTTCAAATTTAAATTTTTTTTAGTTTGGCAACAATATCATCATATATACTTAGTAATGTCATAGCTCAGAATCGTTTTTCTTATACAATGATATTATATCATTTAATTCAAATTTAACACAATCCATTACAGTGAACCACTTGTAACCTACTGTACAGCAGAGCGACACTCACTTGCCCACATTTTAGATTCTGAGTGAAACAATGAATGTATTGATTTTAAAATGATGTGTGTTATTTTTTTATTTTTTTTTGTGTCTGTCATCACGTTTTAGGACAGTAAAAGTGCTTGGATTTTCTTCAACAGTAGCTTTTCTGATAGAAAAGTGAATCTAGTTGGTACTTTGTGGGGTCAACTCAGTAGTTTTCACAACCGCCGGGAAAAACAATATAACAATTAAGGAAAAACGAAAACTTTTACGCAAAATCGCTTTTCCAAAAAATTGATTTTGGTTTTTGGTGTAACTCTAAAATAAATGAACGTATATACATGAAATTTTCACTGGGTGTTTATATTTGAATTTTATATACACGATAAAATTTTCAAAATATTTTGATTTATTTTGAACTGTTTAGGGACGTTTTCATTTAAAATTTTTTTTTAGTTTTTTTTCTAAAAATATCAATTAAATTTTATTTGTTGGTTGCAATAGCTTGAAAATTTAATAGAAGGCTAATAGTATATTGTTTCAAAGGTAAATGAAAAATATTATTATATTAGTTTAACCTTAGTCACAATTTTTTTTTATAAGCATTTAAAGTTCAAAAATTGACAAAATATGGAAAAATCACGAAAATTAGCAGATTATTTTGAGTTAAGAATTCGTAAAAATTTTTCTATTTAAATCTAAGATGTTAAAATGTAATACAAGATTCCTTATAAGATTATCTACCTTTATCAAAAAAAAATGTCTAGAAGAAAGTCAAATTAAATTTTTATGAGCGTTTGAAATTCAAATTTTTACAACATTGGATATTCACTCGATTTCTCATGTAGAGATTTCCTTATTTTGTTGTAATTCAAAAACGAATAACTGTAGATACATGACAATTTCACTGAATGTTTATATTAGCATTTCCTATACACCATACAATTTTGAAAATATTTTGACTCTTTTTGAGCGGTTTATGGACATTTACAGCTTTCAATTTTTTTTAGTTTTTTTTTCTATAAATATCAATAAAGTTTTATCAGTTGGGCCAAAAAATGTAAAAATTTAATACAAGGCTCCTGATATATTGTTAAAATATCAGTTGAAAAGTATTAAAAATACATATGCACAGTTTTTTTTTATAAACATTTAAAGATCGAATTTTGACAAAATTTATCAAAATATTGAAAATTATCAATCATTGTAATTAATAAATTATAAAATGTTCAGTTTTTATAGCTAAGGATTGCAAATTTAAAACAAAGGTTCTCATAAATAGTTCATACTGTAACCAAAAAATCTAAAAAATATATGAACACAGTTATTTTTACAGATATTTTAAATTCAAATTGGGACGAAATTACATATTAAAAAACCTATAATAACTATTTTAGTTATTTTGTTGTGATTGAATAATATTATTCGTGGGTACTTGAAACTTCTAAAGTGTACTATTATATATCTATGATAGTATCACGGTTTTTGTTGATGTATAACGCGTTATAAGTACCTAATGGATATTGTGATATGATTAATTTGGAATTTATTATAGGTCAAATTTTGGTTTAGTACCATAGATGTGTATATAATATGTCTTATACCTACACTGACATACCGTCTCCGCTCAGAATCATTTTTCTTATACAATGATAATATATCGTTGAATTCAAATTTAATATCATCCATTATACAGTGACCCACTTGTAACCTACTGTACAGCAGAGCGACACCCACTTGCCCACCTTTTTTATTTTAGATTCTGAGTGGAACGATGAATGTATTGATTTTACAATGATGTGTGTTTTTTTTAATTTTTTTAATTTTTTTTTGTGTCTGTCATCACGTTTTAGGACAGTAAAAGTGCTTAGATTTTCTTCAACAGTAGCTTTTCTGATAGGAAAATGAATCTAGTTGGTACTTTGGGGAGTCAAAAGTAAAAATTTCCCAGTAGTTTTTATAAGCGCCGGGAAACACAACATAAAAAGTAAGGGAAAACGGGAATTTTTACGCAAAATCGGTTTTCCAAAAAATAGATTTTGGTTTTTGGTGTAACTTTAAAACAAATGACCATAGAGAAGTGAAATTTTCACTGGTTGTTTATATTAGCATTTTCTATACACTATAACATTTTCAAAATATTTTGATTTATTTTGAACCGTTTAGGCACATTTTCATTTTCCATTTTTTTTAGTTTTTTGTCTAAAATTATCAATAAAATTTTATTTGTTGGTTAAAAAAGCTTTAAAATTTAATACAAGGCTCCTACCATATTGTTACAATGGAATTTGAAAAATATTTAAAATCCTAAGTCAGAGTTTATTTTTATAAGCGTTTAAAGTTCAAAAATTGACAAAATATGGAAAAATCACGTAAATTACCAAATTATTTTGAGTTAAGAATTCGTAAAAATTTTTATTTTTAAATCGAAGGTTTTAAAATGTAATACATGATTTCTGATAAGACTATCTACCTTTATCAATAAAAAAAATGTCTATAAGAAAGTCAAATTAATTTTTTATGAGCGTTTGAAAATCAAATTTTTACAACATTGGATATTCACTCGATTTCTCATGTAGCAATTTCCTTATTTTGTAGTAATTCAAAAACGAATAACTGCAGTATATAGATAAAAATTTCACTGAATGTTTATATTAGCATTTCCTATACACCATACAATTTTGACTCTTTTTGAGCTATTTACGGACATGTACATCTTTCAATTTGTTTTAGTTTTTTTTTCTATAAATATCAATAAAGTTTTATCTGTTGGGCCAAAAAGTGTAAAAATTTAATACAAGCGGCTCCTGATATATTGTTACAATAACAGTTGAAAAATATGAAAAATACATAGGTACAGTTTTTTTTTATAAGCATTTAAAGATCAAATTTTGACAAAATGTATCAAATTTAAAATTGAATAATTATTTTGTAGTTAAAAATGTATAAAATATTCAACTTTTATATCTAAGGATTGAAAATTTAAAACAAGATTCCACATAAGTATTTAATTCTGTTACCAAAAAATCTAAAAAATACATAAGCACAGTTAATTTTTATAGTCATTTTAACAAAATGACAATTTCAATGACATTTTTTTTTTGGACAAAATTACATAAAAAAAAACTTAGAATAACTATTTTAGTTATTTTGTTGTGATTATGTAATATTATTCGTGGGTACTTAAAACTTCTAATATCTAAAGTACCCTATTATATAATATCTATGGAGTATGGACTATGATAGTATCAGGGTTTGTTGTTGACGTATAACGCATTATAAGAACCTTATGGATATTTTGATATGATTAATTTGAAATTTATTATAGGTACCTACCTATTTTAGGTCAATTTTTTTTAATTCGATAGATAAGTATATAATATGTTTTATACCTGTTTTGACATACCGTCTCCGCTCAGAATCTTTTTTCTTATACAATGATATTATATCATTGAATCCAAATTTAAAACTATCCATTATAAACAGTGAACCACTTGTAACCTACTGTACAGCAGAGCACCTATTTTTTCAGTAATAATATTACGAATTGTAGCTATTAACAGCAATATATATGTTATGCATATTTCTGCATATTTGACGATTACTAGGTAGTAGGTAGGTAGGTACATATTTTCGCAATTTTCAACAAAATTGTATATATTGTAATGTATATTATTTAGGTTAAATTTAATTATATACTGATTTCGAAACCTAATAAAATTGTAAAATAATGTTTCGTTACTAGAAAATTGTAATATATTAATATACATAGTAAAATATGTCCTCGACTACGAATTTATCGTTTTCTGGAAATAAAATAACATTAATTTTATTGCTGTTAACAAGAAGGGAACTTTATTGTTCATAATCTTATTAAGTAACTATTTGCCACTAAACAAATTATATGTTTTGCTTATCAAATAAACCATTAAAATGTGTGATTTTTATTTTGTTTGGTACAGGTACTATAAAAATACTTTATACTTAAATATTTTTGATTGATCTACAGTCTACACTCTATACTATATTTCAAGAAAATGATAAATCGAACCAAGAAAAATATTTGTTGTAACATAATACTATATAGTATATATAATGTCTAAGACAAACAAAATCTTCTAAAATACCTACCTACCTACCTATACATTTAAACATCGAACAACACGCTGAAGTAAAAATGTGTGCAAGCAGTTTTTATGAGAAATGTTTTTTAGTAAAATAATCTACATTTTAGCATTATTTCCCATAAAATTACAAGAAATGTATTGAATCGAGTAATGAATTAATGAATAACCTAATTAAATAATGTAAAAAGTTGAACGAAATATTAGCCCCGATGAAGTGGTGCATATTTATATTGTAATGCTGTGCAATAATCAATAAAGACAATATTTCAATAAAATACCAAATCCAGTATAATTTACATATATAATGTATATAATATATAATATACATGCTGGTTTTTTAAGCATGCTCACTCTAATTTCCCCTTTCATTGTGCATTTGTTCATATTATAATTTTTATAATTTTTGAGTATATCTAAAATTTTAAACACCATATCTTGAAAATTCTGATAAATTTTGTACTACTTAAGCAGTGTCCTGTGCACTACATACATACTACTATTTTTCAAATAATATGACTCTGCCTTTTCCTACAGCAAATAATTTAGTGAATAATTTTCTTGAAAATGTTGATGTATCTACTATCTATATCAAAATTGAAAATACTAATGAAAAGTTTCTGAGTAGTAAAATGTTTATATTAAGAATAACAATCCTTAAAAATGGTTCTTAAAAAATATAACCTTTATGTCATAGGTGTTAGATGTAGGATTTATTACACAACTTGGATTATTCTTCCAAATTATTTATATCGATAGATCAATTGTAATTACTAACATTTTAAAATTGTCTAAATCCACATATATATTTAACCCATTGCCATAGCCCATAGACATAATATCCTCAGTACACAAAGTTATATAATTCAAAAACTACTAGCACGAATTTCGATTAGATACCTACATTAAAATTCTCAAAAAAAAAACTATTTGTTGAATTATTAAAAGGAAAAAACACTTGTTCCAATTTTAAAAAAAACAGAAGTTTGTATTGTCACATGGTCATCCATAAGTGGTAAAAAAAATGTCATGTATTCGAAATATGGTCTTCAGGTGTATTTTAAAATTTCAAAAAACAGAATTTAAATTTATGCATAATTTAAAAAAAAAAATTGTTTTGGCTTGCTTAAAAAATCACTCTATATAGGACAAAATACATAGGTATTCATATTATATTATTGTGATGCCTACTTCGAATATGTAATTTATCTAAATTTCACTATCCGATTCTGTGTAACGGTAAAGTAAAGATGTACAATGTAAAATGTTTAAGCGTTTCCTGTTTTACATTTTGTATTTCTTAGAAATCAGAATTGTACGTTCGTCGACTTTTATGCATTTGATAAGTTCTTACTGACTAAAGTATTATAATTTGGTTCAGCAACACTGATATGAACTAGAAAAATAAAATAAATACTACATGTAATTTATATGGATATGATTTATTTTATTGAATGGTATTCGTGGTTTTAAATTTTAGATTCTGAGTGGAACGATGAATGTATTGATTTTACAATGATGTGTGTTTTTTTTATTTTTTTTTGTGTCTGTGTACACGATAAGTAGTCGAAATAATGCTTCGATTTTCAACTTCAGTATATTGTTCGATTGGAAAGTGAATATCGTTGGTGCATGAGGGAGGTCAAAATTTAATATTCCAGTACTTTTCAAAAGCGCCAAGAAAAACAAAAGAAAAATTAATAAAAAACAGGAATTTTTACGTAAAATCGATTTTTCAGAAAATTGAATTTGGTTTTTCGTGTAACTTTAAAACAAATGACCGTGGATACATGAAATTATCACTGGTTGTTTATATTTGCATTTTCTATACATGATAAAATTTTCAAAATATTTTGATTTATTTTGAACTGTTTACGGACACTTACAGCTTTCAATTTTTTTTAGTTTTTTTTTTCTATAAATATCAATAAACTTTTATCTGTTGGGCCAAAAAGCGTTAAAATTTAATACTAGGCTCCTGATATATTGTTACAATATCAGTTGAAAAATATTAAAAATACATGGGCAAAATTTTTTTTATAAGCATTTAAACATCGAATTTTGACAGAATTTTTCAAAATCTCGAAAATTATTAGTCATCGTAATTAATAAATTAGTAAATTAATAAATAATTAATAAATAAGTTTTTATAGCTAAGGATTGAAAATTTAAAAAAAAGATTCTCATAAATAGTTCATACTGCAGCCAAAAAATCTAAAAAATATATGAGCACAGTTATTTTTTATAGACATTTTAAATTCATATTTGGACAAAATTACATATTAAAAAACCTAGAATAACTATTTTAGTTATTTTGTTGTGATTGTATAATATTATTCGTGGGTACTTGAAACTTCTAAAGTGTACTATTATATATCTATAATAGTATCACGGTTTGTTGTTGATGTATTACGCTTATAAGTACCTAATGGTTATTGTGATATGATTAATTTGGAATTTATTATACTTACCTATTATATGTCAATTTTATTTTAATACCATAGATATGTATATAATATGTTTTATACCTAGACTGACATACCGTCTCCGCTCAGAATCGTTTTTCATATACAATGATATTATATCGTTGAATTCAAATTTAACATCATCCATTATACAGTGACCCACTTGTAACCTACTGTACAGCAGAGCGACATCCACTTACCCACCTTTTTTTAATTTTTAACTACAATATAATTTACAAATTTTGACATTTTATTTTCATCACTTACATTTGAAAATGTTTTATTAATGTCTAACTGAAAAGTATAATTTGCAAATTTTCGAGACTGATGAATTTCGTCAAAATTCTAACTTCAGACAGTCGTAAAAAATGATTGTGGACTTACGCTAAACTTTTATTCAATTTCACTATTAACAAATTACCTATACGAAACTATACCTATTACATTTTCAAGTATATTGACCAACCAACAAAATTTTTACCGGCAACAATCAAAAAGAAAAATGAAAATGAAAATCAGCTTTGCCTAAAAATTCTCATTTTAGATTCTGAGTGGAGCGATGAATGTATATTGATTTTACAATGTTGTATGTGTTTTATTTTAAATTTTAAAATTTTTTTTGGTTTCTGTCATCACCATTTAGGACAGTAAAAATGGTTAGATTTTCTTCAACAGTATCTTTTCGAAAGAGCAGGGAAAAAGAAAGAAAAATTAAGGAAAAAGGGAATTTTTACGCAAAATGGATTTTCGACAAAGTCGATTTGGGTTTTTGATATAGGTAACTGTAAAAAAAATGACTGTAGATACATGCTATTTTCACTGGTTTTTTATATTATCATTGTCTATACACGATAAAATTTTCAAAAAATATTGATTTGTTTTGAACTGTTTACGGACATTTTCAGTTTCCAATTGTTTTAGTTTTTTTTCTATGAATGTCACTAAAATTATATATGTTGGGTAAAACACTTGAAAATTTAATACAATACAATACTCTTAATAGATTGTTACAATGACATTTGTAAAGTATTAAAAATCCATAGACCCAATTTTATTTTTATAAGCATTTAAAGTTTGAATTTTGACAAAATGCGTAAAAATCATGAAAATGTGCAAATTATTTTGAGTTAAAAATTCCTCAACAATTTTCTTTTTAAGTCTAAGATTTTAAAACGTAATACAAGATGCCTCATAAGTATGCCTATCTCTATCAAAAAATAAATGTTTACAAGCAAATCAAATTAATCCATTTAATCGAATTTTTTCTTAGTTTTTACTAAAATTAAGTTTTTTTTTTGAAAATTACTCGACATTTTTATTTTTACGCCCCCCCCCCCCCAAAAAAAATCAAGGATGCCAGCTTGTTGGTAATAATAGATACCTATACTGAGTAAACACTATAAAGACAATAATTTAAAAATGTTATCATGGACAGTAGTGACTAATAACAGGTCCAATAACAAACAACGGTGCAATACTCTATGGATACAGCTCAAGTTCCATCCTATACTTAAAAAAAGTGACCTTAAACGAAAAACGGTTTGTCGATCAATGAGTACGGAATATGCACGTATTCATATACTCACCTCTAAACCTAATCACCGTTTATACAAAGTGCACTGTGTCTTATCAATCATTTTGTGCTATGGTAAAATATTATATTATAGGTTATTTATTTCTACACAGACCAAACAACATTGAAAGCCAGGAGTAAATGGGGAAAAAAAATATACATAATAAATCAATAACTACATTGATATTGTGTAGTGTCAGCTTTTGCAAATTGACCACATCGTCCGTATAATTTTTTAACCAGTTTGTAAAAATCCGGTGAAGAAATTGTTACTCACATTAATAAATAGAACGGTGCACCGAAGTTCAAGGCAATAACCGTATATTCCATCATATATTATACGTTATCAGTAACTAAAGGGGGGACCGAGTCGGGGGACTTGGCTATTATTGCCTATATAAGCCGGTCGTTTAGTTTCGATTGATCAGTGCACGAATTTGCTTGCTGAATAACTATTATTATTATAATATTATATCGTCGTCGTCGTAATCGAAAAACGCCATCACCATGAACGGAAAAATTGTCTTGTGTTTCGCGGTCGTCTTTATTGGACAGGTTAGACAATTTATTCAAGCACACTGCTATTGTTATTATAATAATTTATCTATATGAGTTTTTAGTTTTGTTCGATATTTTAATGTCGCTATTTTGGCTTTGTGTATTTCGCTATAACAGTGATTTTTAATGATTTTTAATGATTATTAATGGAAAAGAATAATAATATTTATTAACTTCCGAATTATTTGTTTGACTTGTGATTTTATTGTAAAACTATACTTTACTTCGACTCTACGTTTTTACGTACAATTTTATCCACTCTCATAATATTATATATTTATATATATTTATTTACTATATATTTTACTGTATGTGGTGTATGATTACTAAATCATGTAGTTATTTTAAATATTTTAAACGATTCTCTTTTTTGACGAACAATATACCTACGTCTTAATAGTATTTAGTTTTAACTTCTCACTAATTTATGAAATGTATTTAAGCACTTAAATAACTTTATAGGCCATGTCAGCCGCAACCAATACTACAGTTGAAGTCGAAGAAATTAAAAAAGTTGCTGATCAAATGTCACAAACTTTTATGTCTGTTGCCAATCAATTATTGGGAATTGCCCAACAATTCATTGAACAATTTGGAACTATAATGACTAAAGGATTCGAAGACGTAAGAATAAATAATATAAATTGTATTACGTTGCTTTATTTATTAAAATTTGTTTCTATTTTCGAATTAATTAACTTTTACAGATGGACACAGATATTAATAAAATGATGGATATCGTTCGAAAAAACGCTGACCCGAAATTGGTTGAAAAATACGATAACTACGAGAAGGAGTTGAAAAAACACCTTGGTGCTGTCAAAGATCTGTTCGAAGATGAAATCGGTGAAAAGGTAGAATTAAATAAAATCACCGAAAACGTTATCAAAACTACCAAAGACATGGAAGTAAGTTTACATGTTATATAAATTATATGTAATAACCACAATCATAATTTACCCAAACCCAATACATTATAGTAGTACATAGGTGCATATATAAGTTGTATAAAACCATTTATTGATATTTTGAAAATATTAATTTTAGTTTAATAATTCGTTTCGTTTTTCAACAATTGATTGGTTTTCTTATCGTTGAATAACAATATTAAATCTTCAAAATTAAAACATACGCTGACATTTGTTAACGAAAATGGTTACATTCATTATCTTTACATATTCATACATGATTATTATTGACTTAGGATTTGAAAGTTAAAATAACTATTAAAATGATAAATCGTCAAATCCACAAGATACCTACACCCTTTATATCATTATAATTTATCAACTATATTATGTTATTAAATTATTTTTATAGTTTAAATATATGAATCATTAATATTGATTATTGATTTAATGTTTCAGGCTACCATGAACAAGGCCATCGATGGATTCAAGAAACCATGATTGTTTTAAAATGACGTGCGACCAATCCAAACAACAATTTTTATATTTTTTTAATTAAATTATTTTTCTTTATAAAATCTATTTTTATTCCTGTTTTTTGTTTTTTTAATAAAATATATACCTGAGTTAATATTTTTCAAATTGTTTGTTATTAATTATTATATAATTGTAACTAAATCTGATATGGTCGATTAGGTATATGATTTTATTATTTTGTTTTAAGCTACAGTATGATCTATGCTAGTTACATAATATTATATAATATACATATTTACATTTTATACATTCATTTATTCAGTTTTGTTTTAATCTACTTTATTTACTATATTGAGTAAAAATTTAGTTGCAATGTATAAAAAAAAATAGTTAACTATGCTCTAAAAATTGAAGTAGCAAATTATTTGGTTTCTTTTGCAAAAATGTATTGCAACACAGTTTGTTAAAAGCATACATGAACAATATTCTTTGTAGTTTGAACTGTGTAAAATTCGTTCTCAAACAAGACTACAAATTACAAAAATGTATTGAAAAAATTAAAAGAGAATTTATCAAAATTGGTATCCTCTAATATTCCAATTTATTCCTAATTTCTATTTTGTTTTTCCCAATTATTAAGAAAATTGTAGGTACCCAGATACCATTTTATAATACTATTATAATAACGTTATACTAAAATTATTCGTTATTACAATGTTATAATAATATTATTAAACAAAAAATTTCTGTCTGGGTAAGCTTGAACATTTTTAAGTGACATTTTTTAGATTCTGAGTGGAACGATGAAAAGTATTGATTTTACAATGATGTGTGTTTTTTTATTTTTTTGTGTCTGTGTACACGATAAGTAGTCGAAAAAATGCTTCGATTTTCAACTTCAGTATATTGTTTGATTGGAAAGTGAATATCATTGGTGCACGAGGGGGAGGTCAAAATTTAAAATTCCAGTACTTTTCAAAAGTGCCAAGAAAAACAAAAGAAAAATTAATAAAAAACGGGAATTTTTACGTAAAATCGATTTTTCAGAAAATTGAATTTGGTTTTTGGTGTAACTTTAAAACAAATGACCGTGGATACATGAACTTTTCACTGGTTGTTTATATTTGCATTTTCTATACACGATAACATTTTCAAAATATTTTGATTTATTTGAACTGTTTAGGGACATTTTCATTTTTCATTTTTTTTTAGTTTTTTTTTCTAGAAATATCAATAAAATTTTATTTGTTGGTTAAAAAAACTTGAAAATTTAATAGAAGGCTCCTATTTTATTGTTTCAAAGGCAGATGAAAAATATTAAAAATCGTTAGTCACAGTTGTTTTTTTTAAGCATTTAAAGTTCAAAATTGACAAAATATGGAAAAATCACGAAAATTAGCAAATTATTTTGAGTTAAGAATTCGTAAAAATTTTTCTTTTTAAATCTAGGATTTTAAAATGTGATACAAGATTACTCATAAGTTGGTCTACCTTTATCAATAAAAAAATCTCTACCGGACAGTCAAATTACATTTTTATGAGCGTTTGAAATTCAAATTTTTACAAAATTGGATGTTTACTCGATTTCTCATGTAGCGATTTCCTTATTTTGTTGTTATTCATAAACGAATAACTATAGAAAACATGAAAATTTCACTGAATGTTTATATTAGAATTTCCTATATACCATACAATTTTGAAAATATTTTGACTCTTTTTGAGCTGTTTACGGACATTTACAGCTTTCAATTTTTTTTAGTTTTTTTTTCTATAAATATCAATAAAGTTTATCTGTTGGGCCAAAAAGCGTAAAAATGTAATACAAGGCTCCTGATATATTGTTACAATATCAGTTGAAAAATATTAAAAATACATAGGCAAAATTTTTTTTATAAGCATTTAAACATCGAATTTTTACAAAATTTTTCAAAATCTCGAAAATTATTAGTCATCGTAATTAATAAATTATAAAATGTTCAGTTTTTATAGCTAAGGATTGAAAATTTAAAAAAAAGATTCTCATAAATAGTTCATACTGCAGCCAAAAAATCTAAAAAATATATGAGCATAGTTATTTTTTATAGACATTTTAAATTCATATTTGGACAAAATTACATATTAAAAAACTAGAATAACTATTTTAGTTATTTTGTTGTGATTGTATAATATTATTCGTGGGTACTTGAAACTTCTAAAGTGTACTATTATATATCTAAAATTGTATCACGGTTTGTTGTTGATGTATAACGCTTATAAGTACCTAATGGTTATTGTGATATGATGAATTTGGAATTTATTATAGGTACCTATTATATTTCAATTTTATTTTAATAGCATAGATATGTATATAACATGTTTTATACCTAGACTGACATACCGTCTCCGCTCAGAATCGTTTTTCATATACAATGATATTATATCGTTGAATTCAAATTTAAAAAAATTAAAAATACATTGTCACAGTTTTTTTTTATAAGCATTTAAAGATCAAATTTTGACAAAATTTATCAAAATCTCGAAAATGATCAATCATTGTAATTAATAAATTACAAAATGTTCAGTTTTTATAGCTAAGGATTGCAAATTTAAAACAAAAATTCCACGTCAGTAGTTTATTCTGTTACCAAAAAACCTAAACAATACACAAGCACAGTTTTCTTTTATAGTCATTTCAAGTTCAAATTTGGACGAAATTAAATAATAGAAAACCTAGAATAACTATTTTAGTTATTTTGTTGTGATTATATAATATTATTTGTGTGTACTTGAAACTTCTAAAGTACCTACTCTATTATATATCTATGGAGTATGGACTATGATAGTATCAGGGTTTGTTGTTGATGACTTGACGTATAACGCATTCTAACTACCTAATGGATATTGTGATATGATTAATTTGGAATTTATTATAGGTACCTATTATAGGTCAATTTTTTTTAATACCATATATATGTATATAATATAATATATATATATATATGTTTTATACCTAGACTGACATATCGTCTCCGCTCAGAATCGTTTTTCATATACAATGATATTATATCGTTTAATTCAAATTTAATATCATCCATTATACAGTGACCCAATTGTAACCTACTGTACAGCAGAGCGACACCCACTTGCCTACCTTTTTTTTCCTTGACATTTTCAGTAACATTGCAAATTTTCAATGAGTGAAATTTTTAAATTTTTTCTCTACACGACTTTGGTACAACATACACGAATACCAGTATAGGCCGTAGTCACGATTCAAACTTCGTTATAATATATAATAAAATTATTAACAATTTTTTATTGTACGTGTTTAGTAATATTAATAAAAACTGTGATAATAACGATAGTGATAAATGTTAATTTAAGTTTACATTTATTATTTTTTTTATAACACCTACACTTTTAAGCAATACAATATAATATTAAACAAATGTCTATAAGAAAATCAAATTAAATTTTTATGAGCGTTTGAAATTCAAATTTTTACAACATTGAATATTCACTCAATTTCTCATGTAACGATTTCCTTATTTTGTTGTAATTTAAAAACGAATAACTGTAGATACTTGAAAATTTCACTGAATGTTTATATTAGCATTTCCTATACACCATACAATTTTGAATATATTTTAATTCTTTTTGAGCTGTTTACGAACATTTACAGCTTTCAATTTTTGTTAGTTTTTTTTTTCTATAAATATCAATAAAGTTTTATCTGTGGGCCAAAAAGTGTAAAAATTTAATACAAGACTACTGATATATTGTTACAATATTAGTTGAAAAATATTAAAAATACATGGGCACAAATTTTTTTTATAAGCATTTAAACATCGAATTTTGACAGAATTTTTCAAAATCTCGAAAATTATTAATCATCGTAATTAATAAATTATAAAATGTTTAGTTTTTATAGCTAAGGATTGAAAATTTGAAACAAGATTCCACGTAAGTAGTTAATTCTCTTACCGAAAATCTAAAAAATATACAATCACAGTTTATTTTTAGTCATTTTATGTTCAAATTTGGACGAAATTACATATTAAGAAACCTAGTTATTTTGTTGTGATTATATTTATTTTTTTGTAGGTCAATTTTTTTTAATACCATAGATAAGTATATAATATGTCTCATACCTAGACTGACATATCGTCTCCGCTCAGAATCGTTTTTCTTATACAATGATAATATATCATTTAATTCAAATTTAATATCATCCATTATACAGCGACCCACTTGTAACCTACTGTACAGCAGAGCGACATCCACTTACCCACCTTTTTAATCTTAAGCTGTCAAATAACTAATGAAATAGATACCTATAAATATAAAAAAATTGTATTCTTTATATTGAACTGACAAATAAATAAAAATATTTTGTATATAAATGTTGTCGATTTTTCATCTTAAACTGATAAATAACTAATATCTGTATATTTAATTTCTATTTTGTATTTTTAATGATTGCCGTATTATGCATTTATGAGTTTCATGGCGTACTAAATATAAGTACCTACCTACCTACAAATATGAAATAGTATAATATTGTTTACTAATATGTACATAAATCTTAGGGGCAGTTTCAGGATAAAAATGCAGGACAGGCCCGGTTACAAGAAAAATTTGTACCAAATATACATTCTTCTTAAGGGAATTTTTAATGTATTCTTAAAATCTACAGTCAATCATATTATTATTAACTAATGATTTATATTTTTTATATTGATCATTTTTAATTGTTTCATTATATAATATTATATGGTTGTCGATGGTTCGCGGATCAATATATGTTTTTCCTAGAACCGCTTGAGAATCGCCAATTAATTTTATTTACGGATAAATCATTGTGCACGGCACACAATATAATCGATTCTCGGCCACCGCAATAAGCCGATGTATTCATATTTCACATTCAATGTTCGGTGTGTTAATGTAAAAAATAAATTTACAATTTTCTTGTTTTCAATTCAAAAATGCATATTTCTGGTATATTATAATTGTTCAAAATCGAGGTAGACGCAGGTCTACCCCGCTGGACACACGCCACTGGAGCACCTCGAAATATTTTAAGTTTCGAACAGAACTCGGACGGGCGTCTTTATAATGTGAAAAGTGGTGATAAATCATTTCACTCGAAAAGCGGTACCATGTGGATATCAGCAGAGTATAACTGAAAAAAAAAACATTAAAAAAAAGGTTGATATAATATTTCTTTAACGCCAGTTCGCGCTCTTGTCACGGTTTCCAAATAAAGAAAACTATTGGGAAATCCTGAACACGAATGACCCCATTGATGAGTGATGATGTGCGTTGGGTTCTCAACCGTGTGGCTCACGACTTGTGGAACTTATGTGAATCACCCGAATACATATTATCTCGAGAAATCCGCTAAAATTAAGACGAGAAAATTATACTTTACCTACATGTAAAAGCGCAATAAATGCCGATAGTAGGTATGGCAAAAACACCAACGCACTCGACTCGATTGACTGCAGATTACAGAAACAAGGTGACCCCTTAAGTTTGCTATAAATTAATATAATTAATAGTCAGTAGATGTAGGAAACTAATACGAGTAAAATAACCTGTACGATGGTATCGTATTTATGCTGAAACCAGTGTTGTAAAAAATACTTTTGATTGTTAGGTTACAATAGACAAAATTTATTAGCAAATTACTATATTTTTTTTTTCAACAATTAGTTGAATCTATTTAATTCAGATGTGACATTTTATTGTTAGTTTTATACTGTTTGTAATTTTAATATTTAAAATAATTATTTGAAAATAATAAATATTTTTATTGAAAATCCGAAAATTGAAGTTTGAGGAAAGTATATTATTGAATACTCCAGTACTTACTTATAATATTCATTATATTATGATGAAATAAAGTATTTAAAATGAACTCAATCACTACTGTCATTTACAGTATTTAAAATGTGTATGCAATACCTAAGAAAAATATTTGAACTCAACCAATACTGAATACCTACTTCACAAGTCACAACACTGCCTGTGTCGACAAGTTATTGCTATAAATAATATTATTCAGGGGCGGAACTAGGGGGGTGAAGCCGGGATTGATCCCGGGCGTAAAATTTAGTGGGCGTAATTTTTCTTTAGTTCTTTATTTAATGCTTGGTGATAGAAGTTAATAAAACATTTTTATTTCACATTATTTGTTTATGATGTTGTAGTGATGACGTTGGAATTAATGAAAAAAAAAATAAAGTTAATAGTAAGATTATGAATAGATTCGTATTAGTATACTAAGTATATACTGGTATACTGCCATACTGGCATTAGCATACCTACTGCAAGCATATACAACTAATATACTATAATTATTAAGATTCTGAGTGAAAATGTAACTATTAACTATACCTAGGCATTTATTGATGCTGTGTTTTCGTTAAAATTTCTGATACCTACACAATAACTGTTATAAGATTATCAATCAACGTACGATACGCATATTATATCTGTATATTAAAAATGATGTTAATATATATAGTTTATAATATTATGTATTATAATATTTACCAAGATAGTTATACATTTGTTTATGTTTAAAAAAAAGATTTGATTTTAAATATTTACTTTTTCATTTTTTCTATTATAAATTGTTTAATTAAATACAATTTTTTACTGGCCTAAATTGTGTACCCTAATCAGAATAAAAGATTTTATATTTTACCATAAAAATCTATTATAATTGAAGGCTGAGGCCTGAGGCGCATAGAACCAAAACAGCAAAAGTGTTTACAATTTTTATACAGAATAGGTAGGTAATAAGTTTTGATTATTTTTCAACATTTATAT
>CARXXK010000351.1:0-74713 GCA_949089665.1 Macrosiphum euphorbiae | reverse complement strand
CCGATGCTATTATTACATAAAAATATTTATTTAAATTAAAATCCTTTCCCTAACTATAACATTATAGAGATAATTTATGAATAATAAAATATGTACCTAAATATAAAATGTATTTTAAAAAAAAATGTATTAAAATACTGAAGTATTTCACAATGTTAAATTGTATGAAATTTTCAAACACTACCTACATTATACTCTGTACTTAAGACTTAAGAGGACGCTACACGGACATTTGTTGCTTCCGTCTTACAAGTGCATATAGCACATAGCACATTTCAAGCCAAGCAGATCACGTTTAGCTCTGTTAGTTTAAAAATTAGAGTAAATTGCCAATTGGCCACTTATAGAATTTAAAGGTACGATTATTATCTAGGGCATCTCATTGGCTTTTTTATTATATTTTATTTTTAAAGCTAGTTTTGAGTTACAAACAATTTACAAAAAGCTTCAACTCATATGCATTTATTGATGTATTGTACAACACGGTGCTCGACCTTATGACATGTTATGTTATGTTAGACAAATTATTATGTAGGCAGATAATTCAATGCCTTAAAAACATGTTTACAATATATATTTGAGCAGTTGTCATAATAATGCATTTCAATTAATATGCTATAAAAATATTTTAAATTATAAAATTGTTGAGTTGTACAAAAAACTGCTACATTAGACATTTGATGAACCTAAAAATGGCTAACCTTAGGCCATGACAAACCTTTAGTTTTAATCATAAATTCGGGGATTCTTATAAATTCTAAGTCACTATCTACTGTATCTATTAAACCTATTACGTTTCATTATTTTAGTTAGTGCCCTAGAAATGTTGAAATGCAACAAAACATACAGGGTCCTTATCAAGTCGTGCGTAGGCACTATTTGAATGACGTGTGTGGAAATTATTACTGAATTGCGTTACAACTTATAATTGCTTCGGTTTTCGAGGTGGAGAATCAACAGTTTCACGGTATTTAAATCGTGTATTTAGATCGTGCCGTGTACAAAGTTTCATAACTGTTGGAAAAGTATTACGAATTTGATTGTTTGGATTTCAGCAGTTTTACTGTGATGAGTGCCGGCCCGTACTATTACAGTATTCTACTGATTTGCTTATGAAGAAAATTCTGAACTGCAGTATAACTGCATGGGTTTTTGAGCAAGAGGCTCAACATTTTTACTGTATTTAAACACAGTACAACATGCCGTGTACAAAATGTCATAACATTTGATTAAGTTTTTGGGTTTGGGATATTTCTGCGACAGTTAACTTGGAGGTGAAATTCGAAGGGTCTTCTTGGAGATTGGTAGGCAGTTGTAAGGGAGTATTATAATGGCCCTTGTGGAGTATAAGCCCATTCGGACTTTGTCTGCCCACCGCTATGGCCGAAGTTCAGTAAATTATAACGACCAGGTTGTATGTTTAATTAAATATTTAACCACCAATATAGGCTATAATCATAACATCTAACTTACACAATTTGTGCGCTTAGTTGAATAATAAATATACATACTAACGTTGTTGATGAAGTACTACTGTAGGTTAAAAGTGAGTACTGTAAAATGGATGGTATTACATTTGAATTCAATGATATAATATAATTTTATAAGAAAAACGATTAGGTATAAGACATATTATATAGGTACTTTCTATGGTATTAAAACAATTGACCTATAATAGGTACCTATTACCTATAATAAATTCTAAATTAATAATCATATCACAATATCCATTAGGTACTTATAACGTGTTATACATAAACAACAAACCTTGATACTATCATAATTATATAATAGTATAATTTAGAAGTTTAAAGTACCCACGAATAATATTATACAATCACAACAAGATAACTAAAATAGTTGTTCTAGGTTTTTATATTATGTAATTTCGTCTAAATTTGAACTTAAAATTTTAAATTAGTAAAAAAATAAAATGTGCTTATGTATTTTTAGAGTTTTTGGTAACAGAATTAACCACTTACGTGGAATCTTGTTTTAAATTTTCAATCCTTAGATACAAAAGTTGAACATTTTATAAATTTTTAACTACAAAAGCCTCCTAGTATATTGTTTCATAGGCAGATGAAAAATATTAAAAATGCTTAGTCACAATTTTTTTTTATAAACATTTAAAGTTCAAAAATTGACAAAATATGGAAAAATTACAAAAATTAGCAAATTATTTTGAGTTAAGAATTCGTAAAAGTTTTTATTTTTAAATCTAAGAGTTGAAAATGTAATACAAGATAACTTATAAGTTTGTCTACCATTATAAATAAAAAAATCTCTACCGGAAAGTCAAATTAAATTTTTATGAGCGTTTGAAATTCAAATTTTTACAACATTGGATATTCACTCGATTACTCATGTAGCGATTTCTTTATTTTGTTGCAATTCAAAAACGAACAACTATAGATACATGAAAATTTCACTGAATGTTTAAATTAGCATTTTCTATACACCATACAATTTTGAAAATATTTTGACTCTTTTTGAGCTGTTTATGGACATTTACAGATTTCAATTTTTTTCTATAAATATCAATAAAGTTTTATCTGTTGGGCCAAAAAGTGTAAAAATTTAATACAAGGCTCCTGATATATTGTTACAATATCAGTTGAAAAATATTAAAAATACATAGGCATGATTTTTTTTTATAAGCATTTAAAGTTGGAATTTTGACAAAATTTATCAAAATCTCGAAAATTATCAATCGTTGGAATTAAAAAATTATAAAATGATCAGTTTTTATAACTAAGAGTTGAAAATTTAAAACAAAGATTCTCTTAAATAATTCATACTGTAACCAAAAAATCTAAAAAAAATATATAAACACACTTATTTTTTACAGACATTTTAATTTCAAATTTAGACAAAATTTCATATTTAAACCAAGAATTACGATTTTATTTATTTTGTTGTGATTGAATAATATTATTCGTGGGTACTTGAAACTTCTAAAGTGTACTATTATATATCTATGATAGTATCACGGTTTTTGTTGATGTATAACGCGTTATAAGTATTTAATGGATTTTGTGATATGATTAATTTGGAATTAATTATAGGTACATATTATAGGTCAATTTTTTGTTTAATACCATAGATATGTATAAAATATGTCTTATACATAGACTGACATACCGTCACCGCTCAGAATCGTTTTTCTTATACAATGATATTATATCATTGAATTCAAATTTAATACCATCCATTATACAGTGACCCACTTGTAACCTACTGTACAGCAGAGCGACACCCACTTGCCCACCTTTTTTTTTATTGCTATTGCAGCTTCGGGATTTAAATTTAAGACAACATTTCTAATCTTTTCAAAGTTATTTATAATACAGCTGATAACCACGTACCCCATCGAGTTATAATAGGCTCGGGAGGTAGAGTTAAATCCGGGTACATATCTTTAAATGTTTGTATACGACTTGGCGCTTTTAAAAATATTTTTTTTACGTTGGAAATTAACGAATCAACTTCTGAAAATTGAAATCTAATTGTTTCAGCTATACGATGAAAACCATGTACTAGACAAGTTAAATGTATTATTTTTGGATAAAATGTGTCCAACACTTTTCCCGCCTTACACATATACGGCCTCGGCGTCCCTTAAAAGTAAAAGTACATTATTGTGTTTAATACCATTCGGCCACAAAACGTTGGTCGATAGATACTGATTTATCACAAGACTGACAGTATAAAACTTGTCCATCACTCCTAAAAGTTTCATTCGGAAATTCTTCCAAATGTTTACTAACTTTTGACCGTTTTGTGCGAGCTACTTTGGGCATATTTAAATATTTAAATAGTTAACAATATTATAATATACAAACTACACACACGGACACAATACGAAAATAACGTGATCATACGAATACTGATCGAAAAGCGAACGCATATACTCGTATACTGAGAAATTACTACCTACTACTTAGATAAGATATCGAATCGTTGTCGTTTGATGTCAAAAGTGTACAGTACAGAGACCTAATCGTATCACAAAATACTAAAATAAAAATGGAAATTCTTCAATAATACAGAATACATATATTTATTTGTAAAATAATTAAAATATACACGTAAATTCTACAATATTACATAATTTATGTATTTATTTGTAAACAAATTTAATAATTCTAAAATATTTAAAAATATTTAAAATAAAATTAGCATCAGATTACTTGAAATTAAATGAAACGTATACATATATCGAAAACTTTCCGATGCTATTATTACATAAAAATATTTATTTAAATTAAAATCCTTTCCCTAACTATAACATTATAGAGATAATTTATGAATAATAAAATATGTACCTAAATATAAAATGTATTTTAAAAAAAAATGTATTAAAATACTGAAGTATTTCACAATGTTAAATTGTATGAAATTTTCAAACACTACCTACATTATACTCTGTACTTAAGACTTAAGAGGACGCTACACGGACATTTGTTGCTTCCGTCTTACAAGTGTATATAGCACATAGCACATTTCAAGCCAAGCAGATCACGTTTAGCTCTGTTAGTTTAAAAATTAGAGTAAATTGCCAATTGGCCACTTATAGAATTTAAAGGTACGATTATTATCTAGGGCATCTCATTGGCTTTTTTATTATATTTTATTTTTAAAGCTAGTTTTGAGTTACAAACAATTTACAAAAAGCTTCAACTCATATGCATTTATTGATGTATTGTACAACACGGTGCTCGACCTTATGACATGTTATGTTATGTTAGACAAATTATTATGTAGGCAGATAATTCAATGCCTTAAAAACATGTTTACAATATATATTTGAGCAGTTGTCATAATAATGCATTTCAATTAATATGCTATAAAAATATTTTAAATTATAAAATTGTTGAGTTGTACAAAAAACTGCTACATTAGACATTTGATGAACCTAAAAATGGCTAACCTTAGGCCATGACAAACCTTTAGTTTTAATCATAAATTCGGGGATTCTTATAAATTCTAAGTCACTATCTACTGTATCTATTAAACCTATTACGTTTCATTATTTTAGTTAGTGCCCTAGAAATGTTGAAATGCAACAAAACATACAGGGTCCTTATCAAGTCGTGCGTAGGCACTATTTGAATGACGTGTGTGGAAATTATTACTGAATTGCGTTACAACTTATAATTGCTTCGGTTTTCGAGGTGGAGAATCAACAGTTTCACGGTATTTAAATCGTGTATTTAGATCGTGCCGTGTACAAAGTTTCATAACTGTTGGAAAAGTATTACGAATTTGATTGTTTGGATTTCAGCAGTTTTACTGTGATGAGTGCCGGCCCGTACTATTACAGTATTCTACTGATTTGCTTATGAAGAAAATTCTGAACTGCAGTATAACTGCATGGGTTTTTGAGCAAGAGGCTCAACATTTTTACTGTATTTAAACACAGTACAACATGCCGTGTACAAAATGTCATAACATTTGATTAAGTTTTTGGGTTTGGGATATTTCTGCGACAGTTAACTTGGAGGTGAAATTCGAAGGGTCTTCTTGGAGATTGGTAGGCAGTTGTAAGGGAGTATTATAATGGCCCTTGTGGAGTATAAGCCCATTCGGACTTTGTCTGCCCACCGCTATGGCCGAAGTTCAGTAAATTATAACGACCAGGTTGTATGTTTAATTAAATATTTAACCACCAATATAGGCTATAATCATAACATCTAACTTACACAATTTGTGCGCTTAGTTGAATAATAAATATACATACTAACGTTGTTGATGAAGTACTACTGTAGGTTAAAAGTGAGTACTGTAAAATGGATGGTATTACATTTGAATTCAATGATATAATATAATTTTATAAGAAAAACGATTAGGTATAAGACATATTATATAGGTACTTTCTATGGTATTAAAACAATTGACCTATAATAGGTACCTATTACCTATAATAAATTCTAAATTAATAATCATATCACAATATCCATTAGGTACTTATAACGTGTTATACATAAACAACAAACCTTGATACTATCATAATTATATAATAGTATAATTTAGAAGTTTAAAGTACCCACGAATAATATTATACAATCACAACAAGATAACTAAAATAGTTGTTCTAGGTTTTTATATTATGTAATTTCGTCTAAATTTGAACTTAAAATTTTAAATTAGTAAAAAAATAAAATGTGCTTATGTATTTTTAGAGTTTTTGGTAACAGAATTAACCACTTACGTGGAATCTTGTTTTAAATTTTCAATCCTTAGATACAAAAGTTGAACATTTTATAAATTTTTAACTACAAAAGCCTCCTAGTATATTGTTTCATAGGCAGATGAAAAATATTAAAAATGCTTAGTCACAATTTTTTTTTATAAACATTTAAAGTTCAAAAATTGACAAAATATGGAAAAATTACAAAAATTAGCAAATTATTTTGAGTTAAAAATTCGTAAAAGTTTTTATTTTTAAATCTAAGAGTTGAAAATGTAATACAAGATAACTTATAAGTTTGTCTACCATTATAAATAAAAAATCTCTACCGGAAAGTCAAATTAAATTTTTATGAGCGTTTGAAATTCAAATTTTTACAACATTGGATATTCACTCGATTACTCATGTAGCGATTTCTTTATTTTGTTGCAATTCAAAAACGAACAACTATAGATACATGAAAATTTCACTGAATGTTTAAATTAGCATTTTCTATACACCATACAATTTTGAAAATATTTTGACTCTTTTTGAGCTGTTTATGGACATTTACAGATTTCAATTTTTTTCTATAAATATCAATAAAGTTTTATCTGTTGGGCCAAAAAGTGTAAAAATTTAATACAAGGCTCCTGATATATTGTTACAATATCAGTTGAAAAATATTAAAAATACATAGGCATGATTTTTTTTTATAAGCATTTAAAGTTGGAATTTTGACAAAATTTATCAAAATCTCGAAAATTATCAATCGTTGGAATTAAAAAATTATAAAATGATCAGTTTTTATAACTAAGAGTTGAAAATTTAAAACAAAGATTCTCTTAAATAATTCATACTGTAACCAAAAAATCTAAAAAAAATATATAAACACACTTATTTTTTACAGACATTTTAATTTCAAATTTAGACAAAATTTCATATTTAAACCAAGAATTACGATTTTATTTATTTTGTTGTGATTGAATAATATTATTCGTGGGTACTTGAAACTTCTAAAGTGTACTATTATATATCTATGATAGTATCACGGTTTTTGTTGATGTATAACGCGTTATAAGTATTTAATGGATTTTGTGATATGATTAATTTGGAATTAATTATAGGTACCTATTATAGGTCAATTTTTTGTTTAATACCATAGATATGTATAAAATATGTCTTATACATAGACTGACATACCGTCACCGCTCAGAATCGTTTTTCTTATACAATGATATTATATCATTGAATTCAAATTTAATACCATCCATTATACAGTGACCCACTTGTAACCTACTGTACAGCAGAGCGACACCCACTTGCCCACCTTTTTTTTTATTGCTATTGCAGCTTCGGGATTTAAATTTAAGACAACATTTCTAATCTTTTCAAAGTTATTTATAATACAGCTGATAACCACGTACCCCATCGAGTTATAATAGGCTCGGGAGGTAGAGTTAAATCCGGGTACATATCTTTAAATGTTTGTATAAGGCCTGGCGCTTTTAAAAATATTTTTTTTACGTTGGAAATTAACGAATCAACTTCTGAAAATTGAAATCTAATTGTTTCAGCTATACGATGAAAACCATGTACTAGACAAGTTAAATGTATTATTTTTGGATAAAATGTGTCCAACACTTTTCCCGCCTTACACATATACGGCCTCGGCGTCCCTTAAAAGTAAAAGTACATTATTGTGTTTAATACCATTCGGCCACAAAACGTTGGTCGATAGATACTGATTTATCACAAGACTGACAGTATAAAACTTGTCCATCACTCCTAAAAGTTTCATTCGGAAATTCTTCCAAATGTTTACTAACTTTTGACCGTTTTGTGCGAGCTACTTTGGGCATATTTAAATATTTAAATAGTTAACAATATTATAATATACAAACTACACACACGGACACAATACGAAAATAACGTGATCATACGAATACTGATCGAAAAGCGAACGCATATACTCGTATACTGAGAAATTACTACCTACTACTTAGATAAGATATCGAATCGTTGTCGTTTGATGTCAAAAGTGTACAGTACAGAGACCTAATCGTATCACAAAATACTAAAATAAAATTGGAAATTCTTCAATAATACAGAATACATATATTTATTTGTAAAATAATTAAAATATACACGTAAATTCTACAATATTACATAATTTATGTATTTATTTGTAAACAAATTTAATAATTCTAAAATATTTAAAAATATTTAAAATAAAATTAGCATCAGATTACTTGAAATTAAATGAAACGTATACATATATCGAAAACTTTCCGATGCTATTATTACATAAAAATATTTATTTAAATTAAAATCCTTTCCCTAACTATAACATTATAGAGATAATTTATGAATAATAAAATATGTACCTAAATATAAAATGTATTTTAAAAAAAAATGTATTAAAATACTGAAGTATTTCACAATGTTAAATTGTATGAAATTTTCAAACACTACCTACATTATACTCTGTACTTAAGACTTAAGAGGACGCTACACGGACATTTGTTGCTTCCGTCTTACAAGTGCATATAGCACATAGCACATTTCAAGCCAAGCAGATCACGTTTAGCTCTGTTAGTTTAAAAATTAGAGTAAATTGCCAATTGGCCACTTATAGAATTTAAAGGTACGATTATTATCTAGGGCATCTCATTGGCTTTTTTATTATATTTTATTTTTAAAGCTAGTTTTGAGTTACAAACAATTTACAAAAAGCTTCAACTCATATGCATTTATTGATGTATTGTACAACACGGTGCTCGACCTTATGACATGTTATGTTATGTTAGACAAATTATTATGTAGGCAGATAATTCAATGCCTTAAAAACATGTTTACAATATATATTTGAGCAGTTGTCATAATAATGCATTTCAATTAATATGCTATAAAAATATTTTAAATTATAAAATTGTTGAGTTGTACAAAAAACTGCTACATTAGACATTTGATGAACCTAAAAATGGCTAACCTTAGGCCATGACAAACCTTTAGTTTTAATCATAAATTCGGGGATTCTTATAAATTCTAAGTCACTATCTACTGTATCTATTAAACCTATTACGTTTCATTATTTTAGTTAGTGCCCTAGAAATGTTGAAATGCAACAAAACATACAGGGTCCTTATCAAGTCGTGCGTAGGCACTATTTGAATGACGTGTGTGGAAATTATTACTGAATTGCGTTACAACTTATAATTGCTTCGGTTTTCGAGGTGGAGAATCAACAGTTTCACGGTATTTAAATCGTGTATTTAGATCGTGCCGTGTACAAAGTTTCATAACTGTTGGAAAAGTATTACGAATTTGATTGTTTGGATTTCAGCAGTTTTACTGTGATGAGTGCCGGCCCGTACTATTACAGTATTCTACTGATTTGCTTATGAAGAAAATTCTGAACTGCAGTATAACTGCATGGGTTTTTGAGCAAGAGGCTCAACATTTTTACTGTATTTAAACACAGTACAACATGCCGTGTACAAAATGTCATAACATTTGATTAAGTTTTTGGGTTTGGGATATTTCTGCGACAGTTAACTTGGAGGTGAAATTCGAAGGGTCTTCTTGGAGATTGGTAGGCAGTTGTAAGGGAGTATTATAATGGCCCTTGTGGAGTATAAGCCCATTCGGACTTTGTCTGCCCACCGCTATGGCCGAAGTTCAGTAAATTATAACGACCAGGTTGTATGTTTAATTAAATATTTAACCACCAATATAGGCTATAATCATAACATCTAACTTACACAATTTGTGCGCTTAGTTGAATAATAAATATACATACTAACGTTGTTGATGAAGTACTACTGTAGGTTAAAAGTGAGTACTGTAAAATGGATGGTATTACATTTGAATTCAATGATATAATATAATTTTATAAGAAAAACGATTAGGTATAAGACATATTATATAGGTACTTTCTATGGTATTAAAACAATTGACCTATAATAGGTACCTATTACCTATAATAAATTCTAAATTAATAATCATATCACAATATCCATTAGGTACTTATAACGTGTTATACATAAACAACAAACCTTGATACTATCATAATTATATAATAGTATAATTTAGAAGTTTAAAGTACCCACGAATAATATTATACAATCACAACAAGATAACTAAAATAGTTGTTCTAGGTTTTTATATTATGTAATTTCGTCTAAATTTGAACTTAAAATTTTAAATTAGTAAAAAAATAAAATGTGCTTATGTATTTTTAGAGTTTTTGGTAACAGAATTAACCACTTACGTGGAATCTTGTTTTAAATTTTCAATCCTTAGATACAAAAGTTGAACATTTTATAAATTTTTAACTACAAAAGCCTCCTAGTATATTGTTTCATAGGCAGATGAAAAATATTAAAAATGCTTAGTCACAATTTTTTTTTATAAACATTTAAAGTTCAAAAATTGACAAAATATGGAAAAATTACAAAAATTAGCAAATTATTTTGAGTTAAGAATTCGTAAAAGTTTTTATTTTTAAATTTAAGAGTTGAAAATGTAATACAAGATAACTTATAAGTTTGTCTACCTTTATAAATAAAAAAATCTCTACCGGAAAGTCAAATTAAATTTTTATGAGCGTTTGAAATTCAAATTTTTACAACATTTGATATTCACTCGATTTCTCATATAGCCATTTCCTTATTATGTTGTAATTCAAAAACGAATAACTATATATACATGAAAATTTCACTGAATATTTATATTAACTTATCCTATACACCAAACAATTTTGAAAATATTTTGACTCTTTTTGAGCTGTTTACGGCTCAGGGTTTGTTGTTGAAAAGTAAACTATAAAAAAATAGAAGCTGAAAATGTCCGTAAACAGCTTAAAATAAGTCAAAATATTTGGAAAATGTTATGGTGTATAGTAATTACTAATATAAACATTCAGTCAAAATGTCATGACTGTGTTGACTTTTATAAAAAAAAACCTTTTACATTATTCCTCTATAAGATATATCTCAGATAGAAGTTAAAAAGTTGTGTGGTCACTTGTGGTATTTATCTGCAGAATTATGTGAATTTTATTTTTTCGATGAAGCTGGAGGCTAAAAAAATTATTTATGCTCTAAACAACCACGATTGTTCATCAGAATTAAGTTTAAATGCACAGTAATTAAACAATTATATCTACAAAAAATGCAAACGAGTTTTTAGAAAAGGAAATCTATGATTTTATATGTGTCAATACTATAAAAACTATTTAAACGATTTGCAATCAATACCACCTTTTTGAATGAAGACCCTTTATATTGGGACAATAATGAAAAGTATAATAAAGCTCTGTAAGTTTTAAAAAATATCCCAGTTATAAATGATGTTGCCGAAAGAGCAGTAAAACTTATAGGGGATTATAACAATAAAATAACCAAAGATGAATCTCAAAAACAATACCTTCTAGTTTCTACAAATTGTTAATGTTTATTGTAAAAAATATCCTTACCATAAAAAAAAACTAACACAGTCATAAATTTAAAATATGTTAAAGATATAACTATATACGTAAGTAAAAAATATTAAGTCATTATGTTATTATTTATTGTAAATTTTTATTATAATAATTTATTAATTATTTGTATGTTAAGTTTTAGGAAATATCACAATTTTTAAGATTATTTTTTTTTAGATTCTGAGTGGTATGAATGTATTGATTTTACAATGATATGTGTTTTTTTTTTTGTTATTTTTTTTGGGCCTGTGTACACGATAAGTAGCCGAAATAATGCTTCGCATTTCAACTTCAGTATCTTGTTCGATTGGAAATAAAATCTAGTAGGTGCATTCGGGGGGTCAAATTTTAAAATTCCCAATAGTTTTCACAAAAGCCGGGATTAAACACATAAAAATTAAGGAATAACAGAATTTTTACGCAAAATCTGTTTTCCAAAAAATCGATTTTGGTTTTGGTGTAACTCTAAAACAAATTAACGTGTATACATAAGATTTACACTGGTTGTTTATATTTGCATTTTCTATATACGATAAAATTTTTAAAATATTATGATTTGAGTTTAACTGTTTAATAACATTTTCATTTTCCATCTTTTTTTAGTTTTTTTTCTAAAAATATCAATACAATTTTATTTGTTGGTTTCGAAAGCTTGAAACTTTAATAGAAGGCTCCTAGTATATTGTTTCAAAGGCAGATGAAAAATATTAAAAATCCTTGGTCACAATTTTTTTATAAGCATTTAAAGTTCAAAAATTGACAAAATATGGAAAAATTACGAAAATTAGCAAATTATTTTGAGTTTAGAATTCGTAAAAATTTTTGTTTTTAAATCTAAGATTTGAAAATGTAATACAAGATAACTTATAAGTTTGTCTACCTTTATAAATAAAAAAATCTCTACCTGAAAGTCAAATTAAATTTTTATGAGCGTTTGAAATTCAAATTTTTACAACATTGGATATTCACTCGATTTCTCATGTATCGTTTTCCTTATTTTGTTGTAATTCAAAAAAGAATTACTAGTGATACATGAAAATTTCACTGAATGTTGATATTAGCATTTCCTATACACTGTACAATTTTGAAAATATTTTGACTCTTTTTGAGCTGTTTACGGACATTTTCAGTTTTCAGTTTTTTTAGTTTTTTTTTTTCTATAAATATCAATAAAGTTTTATCTTTTGGGCCAAAAAGTGTAAAAATGTAATACAAGGCGCCTGATATATTGTTACAATAGCAATTTAAAAATATTAAAATACATAGGCACATTTTTTTTTTTATAAGCATTTAAAGATCGATTTTGACAAAATTTATCAAAATCTCGAAAATTATCAATCATTATATTAATAAATTATAAAATGTTCAGTTTTTATAGCTAAGAATTGCAAATTTAAAATAAAGGTTAACATAAATAGTTCATACTGTAAAAAAAAATCTAAAAAATATATGAACACAGTTATTTTTTACAGACATTTTAAATTCAAATTTGGACGAAATTACATATTAAAATCAATATTAACGATCTTGGTTTTTGGTTGTAATTTAAAAATATTATTCGGGGATATATAAAACTGAAAAATCAAAATATTGTGGCCTATCCATACAATCTACCATAGTATAAGGAATAAGAAGTATGCTCAATGTGATGCGGACTTATGTAGTGCCGCGTGGAGTGATGTGGTGGTGGTGACCAACGGAGAACCTGTCGGTATAAAATCAAAATAACGGAAAAAAAAAGAAAAACAAAAAAACGGCGCACTGGTGTGACTTTAACTTTTATTGTTAAAAGTAAAAAAAAAAACATTCAATATGATATTGAGAAACGGTATCGAAAAAAAAAAGAAAAGAAGTTTTTCTTATATTCGCGGGGACGTGTGTGTAGGTCTATCCGGGTCGATGTCAAGAGCACGAGAGCGAGCGTCTTGACAGACCGGTTCACCGGAAGGCCAGCCGACCGTTCCTGGCGCAAGCGTCCGTCGTCGATTGGCGGTTTGATTGAGAAGCCACGGTGCGGCTTCCGCGCAAAGGCTGTTTGAATTCAAACAGATTTTGCGCGGGACCGCGTCATACTCCCCCCCCCCAAACCGCCAACGGCGTTGGTGTTCCGGCCGTTGCCGGTGGTGTGGTTTGTCATGAGTGGAGGGTGGTTGTGGTGGGTCAATGAGAGGAAGGTGGTTGTGGTAGACACCTGTCCGTGGGCACGTTTTCCGGCTGTGTTCAGCGGACGTGGCCCTGGTGGTGTCTAGTCGCTTTTGGGCGATGTGGGGGGGCTGAAATACATTAGACTGACGTCCATGTCCTTGTGGTCAGCCAGGTGTGCGCCCGTACCTCCTAACAGTTGCGCCTCCTCCTCCGGGGATATTTCCATATACTGGGTTTGAGGGGTGGCGGCCGCTAGTTGTTCCGTGGTTCCGGTTGCTCCGGATGTGTGTGTCACTTCCGGCACCGTGACCACGGTGAGGTGCGGGGTCGCAGGCCCTGGCTGTGACAGCACCGTTTCTGGGGCTGGGGTTACGGGTGGTGCCGGTTTTTCCACGCGGTGTTGCTGGGACGTCTGTTGGAGCTTGGCCTTGTAGTCCCGCTTCCGCTGCTGGTTCCGGCGTTGGCGGGCGTTCATCGTGGCTGCAGCTGGTGTTGGTGCGGTGGTCTTTGGTGTCGGCGGTGGCCGAAATTTGAATTCAAACAGATTTTACGCAGGACCGCGTCAAATGATAAGACTTTGCATATTTTAAGGGGCAATGAATAATTTATATAGTCAACCAACAATAAACACTTGACGACGTCACGAGTATACATTTAATCTTATACAATACAGTATGCACAAAAACACAAGGCGATACGCGCGAACTAGGATGAAAACACAGTTCGAGTTGATCATACTTCTTGTGCAATCTACAGCTATTAATGATAACATCACCGTGAAAATAAAGCGCCGTGAAAAACAAAAGAAAAATTTAGTAAAATTAAATTCCATATAATTTAATACCATAGATAAGTATATAATATGTCTTATAACTAGACTGACATACCGTCTCCCCTCAGAATCGTTTTTCTTATACAATAATATTACATCATTGAATTCATATTTAATATCATCCATTATACAGTGACCCACTATATTATAATATTATAATGTATCTATATAGTATTAAACAGTTGTAGTCCGACAGCGACGGGCGTTGGAGGATTGGGTTTGGATTTTTGGAACTCGGTCTCGGATTAGTCGGATTTGTCTTGATAAGACGGACCGCTGAATTAAATTTTAATCAGTCAGTGCAGTTAACAAACCACAGAAAAAAGCATAAAAAACCACCAGACTGCCAGACTGTTGTAGTTGTAGCGTCAAACCGAAGATGCAGTGTAGCACAACTGAACAAAAAAAAATTATGAATTCATAATTGCCAACATGGAAAAGTAAAAATCCCAACAATTTGGTAACCAACCTTCAAATATAATAATATATAATTTTTATAATATTATGTATATTTTTGAATTGTGTTTGTTTTCTACATTTCTAATTCGATTATTCGAAATTCAAATTCAAATTATTCTTAGCACGGCTAAAAAGTTATTATTCGTACTAGTCAGTGGCGCTGAACTAATGAACTAGCACAGAAAAATGGAACTAGTGAAGTGCCGAGTCGACCGGTGACTGAAGTTGCCTGTAGTGTAGTCTGTACTTTTAAGTATAAATGTAAATTAGTGTACAGCATGACGAAATAACGATATTTATTTAACTCTAAAACTAAACAGTAAACAATCATCTGCCGAATATCACGCTCTACCCATGACAAAATAGACATGACTTAATATACGTCTATACCCTTGTATTTATTCTAGCTTCTTTTATCTATTCTGATGTGAAACTGTGAAGGTGTCAATGTGTCATGTATTCATTCTATTCAGAACACAAACCAACGAACAATAAAACAAACGCGTTCGAAGATGTTTGGTAGCATTTGAAGGGTTACGGGGAAAAACGATCATAGTCAAAAGAAAGAAAAAATCAAATAATTATAGTACCTCTTGGTCAGTTTCATAACGAATCGACACGTAAATCGAGTTATGGAAAAAAGATCACGGTCAATGATATAATACATGTTTAAATATTGCCATAACGGAAAAAAAGTCCCACTTTAAAACTGCAATACTCAACATTTTAGGAATATTGACTATTATCGTTTTTCCCCGTAACCCTTCATTTGCATTCGTTTTTATACGTTTAAGTCGGCACGATTTAAGATAGTACTATCTTAAATCGTGGGTCATAGACACAACTGTCTAGTATAAGCATAGATAATATTATAATATATCTATGAGTATAAGTAGGGCTCTTTAAGAACAGGTTTTAAAGACAGCCGCCATTTTCTTTCCAATTGGAATAAATAAAGAATTTATACAAATTATACAAATATTTATCAAAACAAGTGCGTCTATGAAAAATCGTTAATAATCGTTCAAATATATACTTTCCTACCTTTATTTATTAATTACCAAAATTCAATTTCACAAAACAAATTTAATAAATACATGACTAGCTATTATCATTTATCAGCTTTGGAAAGAAAATGGCCGCTGTCTTTATCCGTGTCTATTAGAGCCTTAGTTACGTATAATAACTAATAAGTAATAACGACAATGTCGGATGTTGTATGTTAGATGATACATAAATATATTATATTATCAGCTATTCCGTGTTATAACCTATGACCTTACACTCAATATAAGAGTATTCTAAGGTAATCCTAAAAATATTATATTAAAAAAAAGAGTATTTTAAAATTGTGGTACCTAATAGTTATTAGTTTTCTTACGATTTTTACGATTTTAGGGATACTGTTAAATGAATGGGCTAAATTAAACACTTATTATATGGTTATAAACACTACCAACATACACACACATACATTGTACATATATAACATATATACCTACACACACTACAGACAAAAAACATTTTGTAAATTTAAATTATGTTTAAATTGTTTTGAGACAATATTTAGACAAATCGATATGTCATATTGTACGACTACACTATTTCAAACGAACGATTTGGTGAACACTTCAACATAGGGCTATTCGATTATTTTGATTAATCGATAATTACGATGATTAATTTTTTTTATCAATTTTCTTCACAGATTTCTATATTATAGTACTATATACCACGGCTTAAGATAGAATGGTTGCACAACGAGTCGTTATTTTGTGATCACTAATAAATTGTTCTTATCAAAAATCTGTTGAAAGTTACGTTATAGAGCTATCTATAGTTGCTTACATAACATCATCAGTCTTGTATTCTTATGGGAATAATATAGGGAATGCGAATATTATAATATTGTAATTCGAACAAACGCGGGAAGCATTAGTAGTAGTTTACTTTTTCGTATTTTAGATAAGAACTCTCGAACACCGTTGTCTAACATTGCGTAGTATAGCCCGATTTGCAACCATTCTATCTAAATCCGTGTTATATACTATATAGTGTAGTATAGAAGTCTGTGATTATTTTTGAATATTCAAGGCCAGATACGATAGAAAACCGATAGAAACCAACATACTTGGAATTCAAACAAGTATCTCAAAATTTGAATGTAAATAACATTGGGTCAACATTTTTTTAAGAAAAATTAAAATAATTGTTCTTTTTCAGATCCGTTCTGGTAATTCGTCAAGAGCAAGAATTAGGAATAGAAATACTTCTGAAATTAGACGGCTTATGCAAGACATGATAGAGGATGATGCTCCTTATCGCATACTTACTGTTTTAAGAAGGACAGGTCATCAGGTTGATGGTTATATAACCCAATAAATTGGTACATACCCGAGTAATAAGAATGTTCTATTAGGTAATTATAAACAAAAATTATTATTTATTAGTAAATCTAAATCATAACTATAAATAGATACCAAATTGGGATCAAATTTGAATATTTTATAAAAATTTAATAGATAATAAAAAAAAATAAAATTTTTTTTTTAATTTAAAACTTGTTATTATTATTATTTGAGTTCATAGGGCTGTATTATTTAAGCTTGAGTTATCTTAATACATAATATAAATCTGTCGTTGAACTACTTGCAATAATAACATTTCTATAAATATCAATAAAGTTTTATCTGTTGGGCCAAAAAGTGTAAAAATTTAATACAAGACTACTGATATATTGTTACAATATTAGTTGAAAAATATTAAAAATACATAGGCACAAATTTTTTTTATAAGCATTTAAACATCGAATTTTGACAGAATTTTTCAAAATCTCGAAAATTATTAATCATCGTAATTAATAAATTATAAAATGTTTAGTTTTTATAGCTAAGGATTGAAAATTTGAAACAAGATTCCACGTAAGTAGTTAATTCTCTTACCGAAAATCTAAAAAATATACAATCACAGTTTATTTTTAGTCATTTTATGTTCAAATTTGGACGAAATTACATATTAAAAAACCTAGTTATTTTGTTGTGATTATATTATATTATTCGTCGGTACCTACTTGAAACTTCTAAAGTGTACTATTATATATCTATGATAGTATCAGGGTTTGTTATTGATGTTGATGTATAACGTGTTATAAGTACCTAATGGATATTGTGATAATGTAGGTCAATAATATAGGTCAATTTTTTTTTTAATACCATAGATATGTATATAATTTGTCTTAAACCTAGACTGACATACCGTCTTCGCTCAGAATCGTTTTTCTTATACAATGATATTGTATCATTGAATTCAAATTTAATAGCATCCATTATACAGTGACCCACTTGTAACCTACAATTGTACAGCAGAGCGACATCCACTTACCCACCTTTTTTTTTTTATAAGTATAATAATTTAGATTTAGGATATAAAAATTATAATACCCAATATTATTATTTACTTATATTAATAATAATGATTATAATATTTAAATTCACGCGGTAATTATTTGAATGTTATCTTATCACCGACTCTTAACATCGAATAAATACATGAACAGTGGCTCAGCAACAGTAATACTTACCACCGGATCTATGGCATTTGTAGGCTCGTATGCTTCCCGCGTTTGTTCGAATTACAATATTATAATATTCGCATTCCCTATATTATTCCCATAAGAATACAAGACTGATGATGTTATGTAAGCAACTATAGATAGCTCTATAACGTAACTTTCAACAGATTTTTGATAAGAACAATTTATTAGTGATCACAAAATAACGACTCGTTGTGCAACCATTCTATCTTAAGCCGTGGTATATAGTACTATAATATAGAAATCTGTGAAGAAAATTGATAAAAAAAATTAATCATCGTAATTATCGATTAATCAAAATAATCGAATAGCCCTATGTTGAAGTGTTCACCAAATCGTTCGTTTGAAATAGTGTAGTCGTACAATATGACATATCGATTTGTCTAAATATTGTCTCAAAACAATTTAAACATAATTTAAATTTACAAAATGTTTTTTGTCTGTAGTGTGTGTAGGTATATATGTTATATATGTACAATGTATGTGTGTGTATGTTGGTAGTGTTTATAACCATGTAATAAGTGTTTAATTTAGCCCATTCATTTAACAGTATCCCTAAAATCGTAAAAATCGTAAGAAAATTAATAACTATTAGGTACCACAATTTTAAAATACTCTTTTTTTTAATATAATATTTTTAGGATTACCTTAGAATACTCTTATATTGAGTGTAAGGTCATAGGTTATAACACGGAATAGCTGATAATATAATATATTTATGTATCATCTAACATACAACATCCGACATTGTCGTTATTACTTATTAGTTATTATACTTAACTAAGGCTCTAATAGACACGGATAAAGACAGCGGCCATTTTCTTTCCAAAGCTGATAAATGATAATAGCTAGTCATGTATTTATTAAATTTGTTTTGTGAAATTGAATTTTGGTAATTAGTAAATAAAGGTAGGAAAGTATATATTTGAACGATTATTAACGATTTTTCATAGACGCACTTGTTTTGATAAATATTTGTATAATTTGTATAAATTCTTTATTTATTCCAATTGGAAAGAAAATGGCGGCTGTCTTTAAAACCTGTTCTTAAAGAGCCCTACTTATACTCATAGATATATTATAATATTATCTATGCTTATACTAGACAGTTGTGTCTATGACCCACGATTTAAGATAGTACTATCTTAAATCGTGCCGACTTAAACGTATAAAAACGAATGCAAATGAAGGGTTACGGGGAAAAACGATAATAGTCAATATTCCTAAAATGTTGAGTATTGCAGTTTTAAAGTGGGACTTTTTTTCCGTTATGGCAATATTTAAACATGTATTATATCATTGACCGTGATCTTTTTTCCATAACTCGATTTACGTGTCGATTCGTTATGAAACTGACCAAGAGGTACTATAATTATTTGATTTTTTCTTTCTTTTGACTATGATCGTTTTTCCCCGTAACCCTTCAAATGCTACCAAACATCTTCGAACGCGTTTGTTTTATTGTTCGTTGGTTTGTGTTCTGAATAGAATGAATACATGACACATTGACACCTTCACAGTTTCACATCAGAATAGATAAAAGAAGCTAGAATAAATACAAGGGTATAGACGTATATTAAGTCATGTCTATTTTGTCATGGGTAGAGCGTGATATTCGGCAGATGATTGTTTACTGTTTAGTTTTAGAGTTAAATAAATATCGTTATTTCGTCATGCTGTACACTAATTTACATTTATACTTAAAAGTACAGACTACACTACAGGCAACTTCAGTCACCGGTCGACTCGGCACTTCACTAGTTCCATTTTTCTGTGCTAGTTCATTAGTTCAGCGCCACTGACTAGTACGAATAATAACTTTTTAGCCGTGCTAAGAATAATTTGAATTTGAATTTCGAATAATCGAATTAGAAATGTAGAAAACAAACACAATTCAAAAATATACATAATATTATAAAAATTATATATTATTATATTTGAAGGTTGGTTACCAAATTGTTGGGATTTTTACTTTTCCATGTTGGCAATTATGAATTCATAATTTTTTTTTGTTCAGTTGTGCTACACTGCATCTTCGGTTTGACGCTACAACTACAACAGTCTGGCAGTCTGGTGGTTTTTTATGCTTTTTTCTGTGGTTTGTTAACTGCACTGACTGATTAAAATTTAATTCAGCGGTCCGTCTTATCAAGACAAATCCGACTAATCCGAGACCGAGTTCCAAAAATCCAAACCCAATCCTCCAACGCCCGTCGCTGTCGGACTACAACTGTTTAATACTATATAGATACATTATAATATTATAATATTGCAATAATAACTATCAATTTCGAATCGCGGCGCTAGTTGCGGTGTGAACCCGACTTGAATTTTAGTTTTCCATTTCCACGCTGTTGCTCGTAAGTCGTTTTCTACGATTGCATTATTTGCATTGGGTGCAGGAGCTCGACTTGTAACTTGTGGTCGGCAATCGTTTTGTTTATTCGTTTGCTCATTACTGCGAGTACTTACTTCGGCCAGGTAGTTCATCAAAACGATAAGCGTCTATAGTACATCTACCTACAACCGGTAATCATCCATCCGATTATCGAAGTTTCATTCCGGCGCCATTTCGAGGGTCTCGATTTAACTACAACGAAATATACAATAATTCTTCTTTGAGTATATCCGTCTGCGTGATAGTTCGTACAATGAGTGTATCGGTAAGAACTAAGAGTTTTATTCGTCTATAATATTTTAAAATAACGTTTTTATCGTTCATATGTGTTTAAACTAATGTATGATTTTTGATTAGGGGGGAAATGCTGTAGATGTTGAAGAACCGGAACAGTTCAGGAAATTATTCATTGGTGGACTTAACTATAGAACTACAAATAATTCATTAAAAGAATTTTTTGAAAAGTGGGGCGATATTGTCGATGTAGTCGTTATGAAAGATCCTGTGACAAAAAGGTTATACTCGAACCTTTAAATTTTTCTAACAAATTCATAAGATATAAATTTACTTAAATAATTAAATATTAACACAATATATATATGTTGCTGAAATGGTATTTTACAAATCTTTATTACAACATAGCATAATATGAATATTTCAAAATAATAAACAAAATATTATTCAGAATTAATTTGTAGGTTAGCTTAATTATACATTGAAATTAATTAGTACATTTCAATGGAAATATTTTAATTGATTTTTTTTTAATACTTTGATTATCATTTGTTAGATATTATTTGATAAGTTGTATTTTAGTGAATTTAACTATTATTAGTACATATAAATTGTATTATTTACAGTTTTTTTCTACAAATTTTATAGTAGATAAATCAATCAAAAAATACATTTTAGATAAATTAATTAATGCCAGTTTGGTTGGCTTTAACCAACTATAATTTAGTTAGTAAGTAATAACTATCGCACTTAAGTTCATTCACTTCAAAAATACAAAATATTATAGTACCATTAAAAATTCATTAATTGATTATGCATTAATAATTCATAAATATAAAATAATTATTTTAAATTTTTATTGTATATACGGGTCGACCATTATTTTAAAAAGTTTAACATAATGTGTGTATTGATTATTCTATAAATTTAGACAATATTTGTAAAGTTTTCAAACTAATTTTGTTTTTGATACATACAATAAAACTATTAACAATGTGTTAATATTAGATTTAAAAAGGTTAAAATGCTCTTAAAATAAAAATATGCCAAAAACTTTTAAATATCAATTATATTTAAAATAAGATATTTCTCATAACATTTATAACAAGTTAATTTTATATTTTAGATCACGAAGTTTTGGTTTTATTACATATTCAAAAGCTTCAATGGCAGATGATGCTATGGCCAATAGACCTCATAAAATTGATGGCCGTGAAGTAGAAACAAAACGTGCTGTCCCTCGTGATGTAAATATTTAATGAAATTTTATAAAAGGGAATCTACTGTTCCATATTTTATTGTTTATTTCACAATGGTATTATTATAGGACATAGACAAACCTGATATAGCTTGGACTGTAAAAAAAATGTTTGTGTCTGGAATTAAAGAACAAGTTGAAGAAGACTTAAAAGAATATTTTGGACAGTATGGAAATATACTTAACATTCAAATTATTGCAGACAAAGAAACTGGACAACGTAAAGGCTTTGGATTCATTGAATTTGATGATTCAGACTCAGTTGATAAAGCTGTTTGTATGTATTATTTTTCCTTTTTTTTAAATTATTTTTTTTTTCAAAATGAGTTATATTACATTTTTTTATAGTAATCAAAACCCATGAAGTTTCTGGATCTAAATTAGAAGTTAAAAAAGCTGTCAGTAAAGATGTAGCATCGGCTTCTAGAGGTCGCAGAGGTGGCCGTGGTGCTAGTGGTGGAAGAGGACAAAGTTGGGGAGGACCAAATAACTGGGGAGGTGAGTGTATTTTATCTTAATGTATACATCATATTATAATTACATCTAAATTTAACTTATAAAGTACATATAAGAAATAATGACATATCCCAAAGCTGATGGGAATACACATAAGTTTTTCTCATAAATAATTTTGTAATTAATAGTTTTTCATATCAAAGTTGATTATTAAATATTTTTTAGTCAGTATTTTATTGTATTGTGGTTCTTATAATTTAAAACTGAAAACAATCAATTTTTAACATTTTACTTATGGTGGTCCTCAAGGTTGGAATAATGTTTGGGGTAGTCAAGCTACCCAAGGAGGTTGGGGTAATAGAGGTATTTTCATCAGCTATAACATCTTTAAATTATATATATCTAATTAAATATATTTTTATTTATTTAAAGGAGGTAATTGGGGAGGTAGTCAAAGTAGTGGATATGGAGGTGGACCAATGCGAGGAAATTTTGGTAACAACAGAGCAGTACCATATCATACAGGCCGTGGTAATATTTGTTGTTGAAATAATTAAATTATTTTTTATTAATTCTCATATAATATAATAATATAATTCATTATAGAATTATAAATAGTTACATAATTTATTTCTAATAACATAATTTATTGGTATTAGGAGGTAGTGGTAATTTCCATCAAAATTCAAGAGGGATGTATTAAAAGTGAGTATTGCGCATTAATATATTAAAATAATAACTCTTAATGCTTCACAAATTATTCTTAACTTGAATAAAAATAATACTGAGGATTGTTATTGTTTTTTATGCATAATGATTTTTTTTGTATCTTGTTAGGCAGGTTGCTGAAGCGAGGCTGGTAGGAATCAATAACCATCAAATTTCTCTCCTTCAAATTTTGGGTATTGAACTATTCAAATGATGTTTTTTTCAGACAAAAATTATCTGCTCTTCACATGTTGACACTTAATGCCATTTATGAACCACTATAAAATTATGTTAGTACAATATTTGTTTATCATATTCATTATGATTTGAAATTTAGGTGATATAAGATTAAAACATTTTATAAATCTACTATATAATATATATATATATTAAAACATATATATTTTTTATTTAATTAATTATTGTTTTTCCAATATAATTTTAAAAATTTAAAACACTGGTTAATTTAAATGTAAAACGTTTTTTGTTTAACTATATATTATTATATTAATAAAATAAAAAATACCCAGTCTTTATACAGGGACCAGAATACAATTGTTGTTGACTCAATATTTTTAATACTCACAGTACATTTTTTCTAGTAAAAGGAACATTCTTAAATGAATGCTTAAATATGGTAGGCATAATTTCTACTATATTGCAAAGATCGTAAGTAGTGTGCATTATTATGTTCTAAAATTCTGTATAATATATTAACGTCATTATTTCCTCATGTGTTTTATTATAATCATGTTAAAGTGAAATCTCTATTTATCAATGTCTTTCAATTACTGAATCTTTTTTAATAGATTTTTTTTTTAAACTGGTTAAATGTGATTATGTGCATCTTACTACTTTTAATAGTGAATTCCGTTCAATGATACAGTTTTTTAGCCACCATCGTTGTGTCTTATAGAGGTTTCACTATCAATAGATGATTAGTTATAGATTTTGATAACAAGATACTAAATTAGGCATTTAATGCAGACCAACATATTGAGACTCCTATCAACAGCGTAGGACTTAGGTCCCCCGGTTCCAAGATAGTAAGTGTCTTAGGTAGGTTTGCAATTTACAAATTATTATTAAATATAAAATAATATAAATTCAATTGTATAATATTTGAAATTGATCAACAATATAATATAAATATGTTGAAAGTTACATTTTCATTATAATATTTGTCAAATGTTTGCTAATTAAATGTCGATTTTTGATTAATTTTGATTTTCAAACAAATATACAGTCATTATAATTTTTTGGGGCTAGATAAGTTTAATTCGCTACAACCTTTTCATATTATCGTTATGTTATTATATGTAAAATGTGGCATTACTGGATTTTAACAGTTATTAAAGTAAATACAATTAGAATTTGTTTTTAATTATAAGAAAAATGTAATTCAAAATTCAAATATTAAAAAGTATTATCTTTTATTATTAAATTTCTTGTGCCTTAAATTTTTAGGAAAATAATTGTTATAAAATGTTAAGGATTACAATTGTTTTTTTAAATGTATAAAATATTAATATATTATACTAATTAACACTTCATACAATCATAAATTTAGATAAAAATAAATTACTGTTTTGAATATTAATCTTTAAAATGTGGCCCCATGATATTTTTAGTGGCTGCATATTTTTAATGATTCAATCATTGATTGAATGTATGTGAATAAAATGTTCAGTCAATGATTATGTTATTAATTATTATTATTATTTTATTCTTGATACTACTTATATTATGTCTAGGCAAATGTTAAACTAAACAGTTTTCAACAATTCAAGAAACTATTGATGCATAATTTACATAGGTAATTTATAAAATATTTTATTCTTCTTATTATATGTCATAATTTGTGATATTTTTGCAGGTTTGGGATTAAACCGATAAAACTGAAAAGATGACAACTTCCTGTATTTACTTTACAAGGTGACAATATGTTGGTTAGTTAAATATTGCCATTTATTAGTTAGTTTAATAATTTTAGTTATCTGAGTAAGTTCTTATATGTTTTTATCATACAATTGGTTTTTTCCAGATTTGAAAAGGTACCTAATATTTACTACATAGCCAAATGTTCAAAATGTATGTCAGACCTGAACATAAATCCAACCTTTCGATCTTGAAGTAAGTGTTGTACAAAACTAAGTTTTTCATTGTAAAATGTTATGTTGACATAACTGATTGTAATTTAAGTAAAAATCCGTTTGTTATTTTGTTAATCTGCATTTGTGGAAGTTAACATAAAAATAGATGATTGTGTACTAAAATTATCTGTATCCTAATTCCTTAGGAAAATTATTTTATATAATATTATACATACATTTTTATATTTTGTAAATAACCTATCATGTTTTTTCTCAAATTTGATTAAGAGTTTATGATATAAAAAATTAATTATTTTAACAAAAATGTAAAATAAAATGCAATTATAGGTATGTGAGTTTTTATGAAAGTGAAGGTAACTTATTGTTATAAATATTATAACCAAATTTGTTGTTTCATCTAAATAACTGCATTAAACACTACAGATTATATTACTACTATGGTTGGTGTTACGCAATTAGGTTTTCTATCTGTAATATACATAATACATATTGAACTAATATTTTACTCAATATAATGTTTTAAATTGTATAGAATTGATTGTTGTACCTACCAAAAAATATGTGAATTATATACCATCTGTTATATTTCCCCCTATAAGTACAAAACTGTACCCAGGTTATAATTAAAGTATATTTTAATGCAATATAAGATGAACTCTTTATTAAATTCAAGTACAGTAGCATACTTATATTTTATAACTTAAACAATAATTATAGGTACTGTTAATGATTTTCATTAATTATTATTTTTATTATTTACATAATAAAAGAACAATCTTGGGAATAAAGTTTCTCTGGTGGACGATTGCTCCTCAAAAGTTGCTCTGGATCGATATTTTAAATAATGTGCCTATAATTCTGTAGTAAATAGGTATAAAATAATATTATTGGGTATGTTTTGTACATTATACACATGCATATAGTGTTACAGTAGATATATTTACTCATTATGGTTTGATAATAACAGTAAGCTAATACCTACTTCAAATTATATCTGTTTGAATCAATTAACTCGTAGGTTTTGGGAATTTGGAGGATAGGTCCTAATAATTGCTACTACATTTTAGAATATTATTGTTTATCGAGTATTTACATTTTATGTATAACCTGTAACTTGAACCTAATGTTTCATTAATTATTTGTACCTAATTGATAGAAATTAAATGAGGTTAAAGAATTTTAACTTTATTGTGTTAATGTGTATTTGTTCAGATGTTATAACAGCATATTTACATTATTTTATAAGGAACATATTACATAAGTTTAAATTCAAATTGTATACCTTATCTTGATAGGTGTTTTTAAGTTTTAACTATAGGTATTTCTGTTGTTTAACTAACCGCTAGAAACTATGGGTTTCTATTAAAATGACTTATTCAATAGGTAAATTTTGAAGTAATTATGTTGGTATATAAAATAATATTCATATTTTCTTATGAAAACTAAAGTATTATTTTTCCATATAGTTACCTCATTGTATTATTTATTTAACATTAAGTTAATTGTTATGACTTATGAAATTAGGAATTTGGGGGATAATATCAAGCACGTGGGAAAGTTGATTTCAAGTAGATTTGACGACAAATTAAAATCTGTTTTCAGAATTCTTATCGCTTCAATAGATCAATTGGTATGTTTGGCAAAAAACACGTCTAAAATACTATGTCGCACGTGTGAAGTGTGTTAGACAAAAACAGAAAATCACGGTATCAAATCCCCCTTAGCAATTAAGCAAAGAACCGTGACGCTCGTGTATAAAGAAAATTCCAAAAGAAATGCATATCACATACATATCTATAATATAATATAATATATAAGTATAAATAATATCAAAAATCAATAATTGTGGGTGTCGTGAGACTGTGAGAGAAAAGGTATTTCGTATGATAATAATTGCGGTCTGCGCCTATACGTTGGTATGTATTATAATATTATATTCTACAGCCCGCATTGAACTCCGGATTTTTTATTTTATTTCAAATAATGATATGAAAGTGTTTTAAAAAAAAAAAACTTGAAATCGTCTTTTTTAGACCTATTTTAAAGTTCAAGATTAAAATATTGAACAACTACGGAGTTCAATGTGGGCTGTACTTAGTCCGGCAGTGATACCGTTACGATTTCTTATCTTTTTTTTTCAGACGAATATGAAAACAAATGATTAATTAGATTAGACTATATGAATTTGTTTGTAATATTATACTATTGTTTTGAATAATATAAAATTACAAGTTTTCAATAACCACAAAAAAATAACCCATTATTTATTTTTCTGCATGTATGTTCTTGTTCTAGCTATGGGTTTGAAGCGATTATTTTGACAAGTCCATATTATGCTTTTTCTCATATATTATGGTCAATCATGACTTATTATTAAGTTTTGATATCCACCCCCATTTATTACAAGCAAGTCGTCTTGTAAGTTTTATGATTTTAATTATTTGGGTCGTTAACTGTACTACGCATACGCCATACCTACGACATACGTATTATATTATACACATCAAAATATCAAATCAGCATCTGTATATAATAATAATATATTACACCACTTCAGCTATATATAGGCACTTCAGCCACATTCTTGTGTTGTATTATATATGACGTAAGACGTATGGAAAGTTAGTCTTTTTTGTAAAAATAATAAGTAGTTCGGAAACGGGCTACCCCATTGCAAAGAGTCTTTTTGCGAAAATTAATTTTCCATGCGGCCTACTACCTACATATTATACAGTGTTATTAATAAAATAATGATAAATAACAATTATGAGAAAAATACAACAACAACAAAAAATTGACACTGAATAAGACGTGTCATTTTGCATAATAATATGATTAGTCTCAAACACGGGTCAGTGACACCTAATAGTTATGTACGTAACATATTTAGTCACACACTCACACGGTGGCGACGGAGATGATAATATTACATTGAAATATAAACAACTGCGAGTGTACTAGTGTACAAATGCAATAAAAGAATTTGTGCAGTTCAAGCATTATAACAATTTTATTGTACATATTAACAATACTATTATATTGTATATTTCTAAAAAAATTATATTATAGCTTATATTATTATTATAAAACAGTATATACCTATTTAATAGGCTTTAGGTACTCGCAATGCGTATACTCCTGACTGCATTGTATTCGCCATTCGGTGATAGCTATCACCGTAATTACGTGATAGAATTTGTCAATTTCGTATGGGAAATTTATATATACCCTCCATCGGCGTAACTAGGGGGGGGGGGGGGTTAACCTTGTGTCCAACATGAACTCGGCAAAAAACAAAACAGCTTCATTTTCGCCGCGTTTGGAACAGCATGGTCTGAATATAATTCGCCTCACTCTCCGTGTTTGTCGCGTTCACATTGGACACAGGGCTAGAGGGATTAGCCCCCCCTACTCCTATTTAGCCCCCCTATAAGGTTTAGCCCCTCTTTATAAGCATGCGTTTAGAACCCAAATCGTTACGAAAAAAAAAAATAACGTGTAAAATAATAAATTAATAATTATTATATTATAAGATATGTTATATAATATAATTGACATTGTGTACTATGTAGGTATGTACCAAGTACGAATTTATCGTAATTGGTCGTAGTTTTGAAGAAATGTGTTTATGTGTTTAAGGCATGAGTTAAAATACTTATAGTATATCTTAATTCATGGTTTAAGGTGTATAGCTTATCTGCTTATAGTATATTAGCTTCAAGCTTACCTTTATAACGCCCTTAATATATACTAATATTATATTATTACCTTCAAATATAAAATAGGTGACCATGACCGTCACCTATTCTTATAATATTATAGTTACCTATATTAGTGGTATAGCACTTTCGTACGGTGGTTGAATACTGTTATATTATAATCGTTTTATTTTCTAATTCTAGGTTCTCAATTTACCGTCAGTCTATGGAGACTGCAAAGTAGATAGGTACTATTATGAAGACTGTCACAGCTGTTATGTTTATATTTGAGTACGTAGGTATACCTACGGTATACGTAAAAACGTTAGATTTTATTGTATACAATTATCAAAATGCTCAGTATATTCAAATTAAAAAAATCAAGTAGTGCTAAGAACGAAGATGACCCCAAAAAATTATAGTTTATATTAAATGTTGGTTTTAGCGGACTTTATGTAACAACTAAATTTCAGTAAATCTTATAAGGGGGTGGGGGGGGGCTATGCAACCACATGTTATTTTAAACTTTGGTTTTGTAGTACTCTAGCCCCTGTAACTATTCAATCCTAGTTACGCCCATGAATTACCCTCCCATAAAACATTTGTAATTACGCCACCGGTAGCTTTAAATTCGAAATGGATTGTTTATATTGTGTAATTGCATGTAAATACTATTATTGTACCAATTCGGAAACATTTTAAAACGATTTTTTTATTTATTGTTATATTTCCACTCTGCTTGGACCGTATTTTTATGGACCGGACCAGGTCCGTGAATTTTAATTATGATTTATGACCAAGACTGGACTGGACCTTTCTATATTTAAGCGGTTGAAAAAGACTGAGTTTGGGATGTTTTAAAACGATAAAATAGATACTATTTTACACTAAATATTATGTTGACCGAATCATAATAATTTCAAAAATAAAATAAATTAAAATGAAATATTAACCATTCTTGTTTATTAATTTTTAATATACATTTTCACCATTTATTAGGTTGTTTTGAATTTTTATTTTTAAGGCAAAATGGCTGTCACCCAGTAGAATGCATTTTATCCGAGACTGCTGACCAGCTCCATCAAGTCTCAACCCGAGGAAGCATACCACACCGGCACCTCGTTTTCAACCGTTTTTTCATTGTATCCAATATATTTCGACGCCATACGAGAACGTATAGAGTACAAGTAGTACAACCATAATTGGCTGAACAACATAAATAAGTGCCCTGGCGGTCGTAGCAGCGACAAACAACAATCTGCCGGATACAACTCAATTCACCTGTTGTCATGTATACTCTCCGCTGAACCTTCCCCTTTTTTGCAACGCAACCAGCTCTCCTTTCTTTAATATTGTGGTGGGATTGGTAACCCCGCGGTTCGTTTCCGTAGTATTCAAACTAATATTAAAATATTTTTTCTTAGATAAAACTATACAAAAGAATCATATTTTGCGCAATGCACTCAGTGGAGCCGGAACCCAAAATACCATATTAGCTACCATGTTAGAATATATCCACATTTATCCTCATAATCCCCAAATTGTATTATATACAAATATATTGGCTATAATGTTGCCCCAAATTATTATACTCCCATGACTAATATTTAATATTATAATTAGCCCCCCCCCCCAAAAAAAAAACCTATTATATTACATTGTTTGTTGTTTTTGATGCCATGTAAATAAAACCACTCAATTATCTTTAAGAAAACTCACGAGATACGGCTCATAGGTCACCACGAAGCGTTCCCCTTACGTGATGGGTGTGTATTAGTAAGCTCCTAAAAAGGCTGAACCGTCACAATCAATGTCACTACTGGAGAAAAAAAAATAAAGTACTTTTAAAAATGTCTTACGTAGATTGTCCTGACAACAAATTGTGTTTCCACAATATACAAACAATGTTAAAATTGTAGTAATAATATTACAAAGAATATTATAAAGCATTTTTTAAAGATTCATTAACTTTATGATAAAACTACCAAGGCAAAAAAATTAAGTTTCCATAATGTTGTTTCATAACATTATAAGCAAAATATAGCTCTTTAACAATTCCACAAAAACATGAAAATTTTAGATGTTTTAATAATATACTATTGTACAAATATTCAGAAAACATTTTCACAAGTATAAGGAAATATAAAAATCAAATATTATACTTAAACAATACGCTGTAAGTTTAATTATAATACATCATTCTTGTTGATTAATTTTTTATATGAATTAACACAATTTAATTGGGTTGTTTAGAATTTTAAATTTATTTTTAATGCGAAATGTTGAATGTGTCAAAAACATCTGAGTATATTATGTTCTAATTGCATCTGAACATTTTTTTTTATAATTTTAATTTAATTTAAATGTTTAAATATATTATTTGTTGGTAGCCAAAACAATAAAGTATTATAATTTATATTTTATATTTATTTTACACAGATAACATTTAATTTATATTAGATACCTACCTATTTATGTTATACATAATATAATACACAGATACAATTTATAGTACCTATACCTACACATTGTAAATAAGTTACTTTCCCCAACAACTAACAAGATTACAATATGCGATTGGAGTTGATTAAATTGGTAAATTTAGTACCACTATTGTGATTTTCGTTATTATTAATTTTTTAATTAAGGGCCCTCGGTGCTGGCTATTTATTAAGGAGCAAATTATTGGCAACATAATTCACATATCGTTACGTGGACTACATGAGTAGTGTAAAATGGTTACGCCCAAGCACTCGCAGGTACATTTCAAGGGGTAACAAAATAAAACGAAATATTAGTTGACTGTTTCGGGCGTTTCAGCGGACAATAATTACTTTACGGGATAACTGAATATTTTCAGATAATTTATTTTTTAATTGATAAACAACAACATTATACAGCCCTCGTTAAATTCAGATTTTTTATTTGATTTTAAATAATGGTATAAAAAAATGTGTAAAAAAAGCTATACATTTTTTTTATTTTCTAAGACTTATTACTAAGTTATAAATTAAAATATTGAAAACCAAAGTTCAATGTGCGCTGTATAATATCAATTAAAAAAAAAAAATAACCATATTTTATTGATTTTACAGGACAGGATCATTATTCTCGTAAAATGTGTTTTTGAGAACAAAATCACATTACCACCGGGTGCCTTAAAATTAAAATCTATTCCTATAATTTAATAGCAATTTACAAAATATATTAGATACCTTTTATTTAAATACATGTTGTATAGTGCTTCAAGAACCTATAGAATTAAAAGACTAAATATTATGCATCATAACTTTGACATGCAAAATATGAGATAAGTAAATTATTTTCCTATATTGAACGTTAGTATGATCTTTAACTCATTTTGACACTCACGGGTTGATACAAAAAAGTGGGTAAGTGGATGTCGCTCTGCTGTACAGTAGGTTACAAGTGGGTCAATGGATAATGGATTGTATTAAACTTGAATTCAATTATACATATAATATCATTGTATGAGGAAAACGATTCTGAGTGGGGACGGTTTGTCAGTCTGGATATTTGTATTGACTTAATACTTTTATGAAGTTTCAGTAAAAATGTTTTTTTTAAATATAATATTATGATTAAAATGTTTCGTAAATATTTTTTTATAAAATATTTTCAAATATTTTGGACACAGAATATATCTAAAATATTTCCTAATTATTTACACAACTTTTTTAAATATTTTTACCATAGTTAAGAAATATTTTTATGCTGTGTGGGATGTATACGTATAGGTATCAATGAAATTATTATGACACACTTTTACCACATCATTAGTGACAAATGATTTATGTCAGTGTAGGTATGTGGACGGTTTGTAAAGGATGTAGACACTTGTTATTAACGACAACACGTTTATTAAGTAGGATATAATGATATATAGACACTATATTAATATCACAAGTTTACTATTTTACGCGTGCGGCGTTGTCAACGGTCCGGCGAAAGCTGATCCGTCGCCACCGCCGCTGGCCGGGCCGGCGGCCGTGCCGCAGGCGGCGGCCAGACCGGTTGTCGGTCGCGATCTCGCGGACGTCGATAGAGACACCGCGGTCGTTGCAATAACGACCGCGACATCAGGAATATGTAGTGTGTTAGTAAACAGATAATATATTATTTTGATTTAATGACTTAATTTAATTTAAAAAAATTAATTATTTATTTAACATAAATACCAAAAAATCAATTTTAGTTTTTGGTGTAACTCTAAAACAAATGAACGTATATACATGCAATTTTCACTGGTTGATTATATTTACATTTCCTATACAAGAAAAATATTATGATTTATTTTGAACTGTTTGGGGACATTTTCATTTTCCATTTCTTTTTAATTTTTTTTATTCTAGAAATATCAATACAATTTTATTTGTTGGTTGCGAAAGCTTGAAAATTTAATAGAAGGATCCTAATATATTGTTTCAAAGGCAGATGAAAATTATTAAAAATCCTTAGTCACAATTTTTTTTATAAGCATTTAAAGTTCAAAAATTGACAAAATATGGAAAAATCACGAAAATTAGCAAATTATTTTGAGTTAAGAATTCGTAAAAGTTTTTATTTTTAAATCTAAGAGTTGAAAATGTAATACAAGATAACTTATAAGTTTGTCTACCATTATAAATAAAAAATCTCTACCGGAAAGTCAAATTAAATTTTTATGAGCGTTTGAAATTCAAATTTTTACAACATTGGATATTCACTCGATTACTCATGTAGCGATTTCTTTATTTTGTTGCAATTCTAAAACGAACAACTGTAGATACATGAAAATTTCACTGAATGTTTAAATTAGCATTTTCTATACACCATACAATTTTGAAAATATTTTGACTCTTTTTGAGCTGTTTATGGACATTTACAGATTTCAATTTTTTTCTATAAATATCAATAAAGTTTTATCTGTTGGGCCAAAAAGTGTAAAAATTTAATACAAGGCTCCTGATATATTGTTACAATATCAGTTGAAAAATATTAAAAATACATAGGCATGATTTTTTTTTATAAGCATTTAAAGTTGGAATTTTGACAAAATTTATCAAAATCTCGAAAATTATCAATCGTTGGAATTAAAAAATTATAAAATGATCAGTTTTTATAACTAAGAGTTGAAAATTTAAAACAAAGATTCTCTTAAATAATTCATACTGTAACCAAAAAATCTAAAAAAAATATATAAACACACTTATTTTTTACAGACATTTTAATTTCAAATTTAGACAAAATTTCATATTTAAACCAAGAATTACGATTTTATTTATTTTGTTGTGATTGAATAATATTATTCGTGGGTACTTGAAACTTCTAAAGTGTACTATTATATATCTATGATAGTATCACGGTTTTGTTGATGTATAACGCGTTATAAGTATTTAATGGATTTTGTGATATGATTAATTTGGAATTAATTATAGGTACCTTTTTGTTTATACCATAGATATGTTATAAAATATGTTCTTATACTAGACTGACATACCGTCTCCGCTCAGAATCGTTTTTCTTATACAAATGATATTATATCATTGAATTCAAATTTAATACCATCCATAATACAGTGACCCACTTGTAACCTACTGTACAGCAGAGCGACACCCACTTTCCACCTCTTTATGCTATTGCAGCTCGGGATTTAAATTAGACAACATTTCTAATCTTTTCAAAGTTATTATAATACAGCTGATAACCAAGTACCCCATCGATTTATAATAGGCTCGGGAGGTAGACGTTAAATCGGTACTATCATTAAATGTTGTATACGACTTGGCGCTTTTAAAAATATTTTTTTTACGGTGGAATTACGAATCAACTTCTGAAAATTGAAATCTAATTGTTTCAGCTATACGATGAAAACCATGTACTAGACAAGTTAAATGTATTATTTTTTTATAAAATGTGTCCAACACTTTTCCCGCCTTACACATATACGGCCTCGGCGTCCCTTAAAAGTAAAAGTACATTATTGTGTTTAATACCATTCGGCCACAAAACGTTGGTCGATAGATACTGATTTATCACAAGACTGACAGTATAAAACTTGTCCATCACTCCTAAAAGTTTCATTCGGAAATTCTTCCAAATGTTTACTAACTTTTGACCGTTTTGTGCGAGCTACTTTGGGCATATTTAAATATTTAAATAGTTAACAATATTATAATATACAAACTACACACACGGACACAATACGAAAATAACGTGATCATACGAATACTGATCGAAAAGCGAACGCATATACTCGTATACTGAGAAATTACTACCTACTACTTAGATAAGATATCGAATCGTTGTCGTTTGATGTCAAAAGTGTACAGTACAGAGACCTAATCGTATCACAAAATACTAAAATAAAAATGGAAATTCTTCAATAATACAGAATACATATATTTATTTGTAAAATAATTAAAATATACACGTAAATTCTACAATATTACATAATTTATGTATTTATTTGTAAACAAATTTAATAATTCTAAAAATATTTAAAATATTTAAAATAAAATTAGCATCAGATTACTTGAAATTAAATGAAACGTATACATATATCGAAAACTTTCCGATGCTATTATTACATAAAAATATTTATTTAAATTAAAATCCTTTCCCTAACTATAACATTATAGAGATAATTTATGAATAATAAAATATGTACCTAAATATAAAATGTATTTAAAAAAAAATGTATTAAAATACTGAAGTATTTCACAATGTTAAATTGTATGAAATTTTCAAACACTACCTACATTATACTCTGTACTTAAGACTTAAGAGGACGCTACACGGACATTTGTTGCTTCCGTCTTACAAGTGCATATAGCACATAGCACATTTCAAGCCAAGCAGATCACGTTTAGCTCTGTTAGTGTAAAATTAGAGTAAATTGCCAATTGGCACTTTAGATTTAAAGGTTACATTAGGAATCTAGGGCATCTCATGGCTTTTATTATATTTTTATTTTAAAAGCTAGTTTTGAGTTACAAACAATTTACAAAAAGCTTCAACTCATATGCATTTATTGATGTATTGTACAACACGGTGCTCGACCTTATGACATGTTATGTTATGTTAGACAAATTATTATGTAGGCAGATAATTCAATGCCTTAAAAACATGTTTACAATATATATTTGAGCAGTTGTCATAATAATGCATTTCAATTAATATGCTATAAAAATATTTTAAATTATAAAATTGTTGAGTTGTACAAAAAACTGCTACATTAGACATTTGATGAACCTAAAAATGGCTAACCTTAGGCCATGACAAACCTTTAGTTTTAATCATAAATTCGGGGATTCTTATAAATTCTAAGTCACTATCTACTGTATCTATTAAACCTATTACGTTTCATTATTTTAGTTAGTGCCCTAGAAATGTTGAAATGCAACAAAACATACAGGGTCCTTATCAAGTCGTGCGTAGGCACTATTTGAATGACGTGTGTGGAAATTATTACTGAATTGCGTTACAACTTATAATTGCTTCGGTTTTCGAGGTGGAGAATCAACAGTTTCACGGTATTTAAATCGTGTATTTAGATCGTGCCGTGTACAAAGTTTCATAACTGTTGGAAAAGTATTACGAATTTGATTGTTTGGATTTCAGCAGTTTTACTGTGATGAGTGCCGGCCCGTACTATTACAGTATTCTACTGATTTGCTTATGAAGAAAATTCTGAACTGCAGTATAACTGCATGGGTTTTTGAGCAAGAGGCTCAACATTTTTACTGTATTTAAACACAGTACAACATGCCGTGTACAAAATGTCATAACATTTGATTAAGTTTTTGGGTTTGGGATATTTCTGCGACAGTTAACTTGGAGGTGAAATTCGAAGGGTCTTCTTGGAGATTGGTAGGCAGTTGTAAGGGAGTATTATAATGGCCCTTGTGGAGTATAAGCCCATTCGGACTTTGTCTGCCCACCGCTATGGCCGAAGTTCAGTAAATTATAACGACCAGGTTGTATGTTTAATTAAATATTTAACCACCAATATAGGCTATAATCATAACATCTAACTTACACAATTTGTGCGCTTAGTTGAATAATAAATATACATACTAACGTTGTTGATGAAGTACTACTGTAGGTTAAAAGTGAGTACTGTAAAATGGATGGTATTACATTTGAATTCAATGATATAATATAATTTTATAAGAAAAACGATTAGGTATAAGACATATTATATAGGTACTTTCTATGGTATTAAAACAATTGACCTATAATAGGTACCTATTACCTATAATAAATTCTAAATTAATAATCATATCACAATATCCATTAGGTACTTATAACGTGTTATACATAAACAACAAACCTTGATACTATCATAATTATATAATAGTATAATTTAGAAGTTTAAAGTACCCACGAATAATATTATACAATCACAACAAGATAACTAAAATAGTTGTTCTAGGTTTTTATATTATGTAATTTCGTCTAAATTTGAACTTAAAATTTTAAATTAGTAAAAAAATAAAATGTGCTTATGTATTTTTAGAGTTTTTGGTAACAGAATTAACCACTTACGTGGAATCTTGTTTTAAATTTTCAATCCTTAGATAAAAAGTTGAACATTTTATAAATTTTTAACTACAAAAGCCTCCTAGTATATTGTTTCATAGGCAGATGAAAAATATTAAAAATGCTTAGTCACAATTTTTTTTTATAAACATTTAAAGTTCAAAAATTGACAAAATATGGAAAAATTACAAAAATTAGCAAATTATTTTGAGTTAAGAATTCGTAAAAGTTTTTATTTTTAAATCTAAGAGTTGAAAATGTAATACAAGATAACTTATAAGTTTGTCTACCATTATAAATAAAAAAATCTCTACCGGAAAGTCAAATTAAATTTTTATGAGCGTTTGAAATTCAAATTTTACAACATTGGATATTCACTCGATTACTCATGTAGCGATTTCTTTATTTTGTTGCAATTCTAAAACGAACAACTGTAGATACATGAAAATTTCTCTGAATGTTTAAATTAGCATTTTCTATACACCATACAATTTTGAAAATATTTGACTCTTTTTGAGCTGTTTACGGCTCAGGGTTTGTTGTTGAAAAGTAAACTATAAAAAAATAGAAGCTGAAAATGTCCGTAAACAGCTTAAAATAAGTCAAAATATTTGGAAAATGTTATGGTGTATAGTAATTACTAATATAAACATTCAGTCAAAATGTCATGACTGTGTTGACTTTTATAAAAAAAAACCTTTTACATTATTCCTCTATAAGATATATCTCAGATAGAAGTTAAAAAGTTGTGTGGTCACTTGTGGTATTTATCTGCAGAATTATGTGAATTTTATTTTTTCGATGAAGCTGGAGGCTAAAAAAATTATTTATGCTCTAAACAACCACGATTGTTCATCAGAATTAAGTTTAAATGCACAGTAATTAAACAATTATATCTACAAAAAATGCAAACGAGTTTTTAGAAAAGGAAATCTATGATTTTATATGTGTCAATACTATAAAAACTATTTAAACGATTTGCAATCAATACCACCTTTTTGAATGAAGACCCTTTATATTGGGACAATAATGAAAAGTATAATAAAGCTCTGTAAGTTTTAAAAAATATCCCAGTTATAATGATGTTGCGAAAGAGCAGTAAAACTTATAGGGGATTATAACAATAAAATAACCAAAGATGAATCTCAAAAACAATACCTTCTAGTTTCTACAAATTGTTAATGTTTATTGTAAAAAATATCCTTACCATAAAAAAAAACTAACACAGTCATAAATTTAAAATATGTTAAAGATATAACTATATACGTAAGTAAAAAATATTAAGTCATTATGTTATTATTTATTGTAAATTTTTATTATAATAATTATTTATTATTGTTGTATGTTAAGTTTTAGGAAATATCACAATTTTTAAGATTATTTTTTTTTAGATTCTGAGTGGTATGAATGTATTGATTTTACAATGATATGTGTTTTTTTTTTTGTTATTTTTTTTGGGCCTGTGTACACGATAAGTAGCCGAAATAATGCTTCGCATTTCAACTTCAGTATCTTGTTCGATTGGAAATAAAATCTAGTCGGTGCATTCGGGGGGTCAAATTTTAAAATTCCCAATAGTTTTCACAAAAGCCGGGATTAAACACATAAAAATTAAGGAATAACAGAATTTTTACGCAAAATCTGTTTTCCAAAAAATCGATTTTGGTTTTGGTGTAACTCTAAAACAAATTAACGTGTATACATAAGATTTACACTGGTTGTTTATATTTGCATTTTCTATATACGATAAATTTTTAAAATATTATGATTTGAGTTTAACTGTTTTAATAACATTTTCATTTTCCATATTTTTTAGTTTTTTTTCTAAAAATATCAATACAATTTTATTTGTTGGTTTCGAAAGCTTGAAACTTTAATAGAAGGCTCCTAGTATATTGTTTCAAAGGCAGATGAAAAATATTAAAAATCCTTGGTCACAATTTTTTTATAAGCATTTAAAGTTCAAAAATTGACAAAATATGGAAAAATTACGAAAATTAGCAAATTATTTTGAGTTTAGAATTCGTAAAAATTTTTCTTTTTAAATCTAAGATTTGAAAATGCAATACAATATATTAAACAGATGTCTATAAGAAATCAAATTAAATTTTTATGAGCGTTTGAAATTCAAATTTTTACAAGATTGGATATTCACTCGATTTCTCATGTAGCGTTTCCTTATTTTGTTGTAATTCAAAAAAGAATTACTAGTGATACATGAAAATTTCACTGAATGTTCATATTAGCATTTCCTATACACTGTACAATTTTGAAAATATTTTGACTCTTTTTGAGCTGTTTACGGACATTTTCAGTTTTCAATTTTTTTAGTTTTTTTTTTTCTATAAATATCAATAAAGTTTTATCTTTGTGGCCAAAAAGTGTAAAAATGTAATACAAGGCGCCTGATATATTGTTACAATAGCAATTTAAAAATATTAAAAATACATATGCACATTTTTTTTTTATAAGCATTTAAAGATCGATTTGACAAAATTTATCAAAATCTCGAAAATTATCAATCATTATATTAATAAATTATAAAATGTTCAGTTTTTATAGCTAAGAATTGGAAATTTAAAACAAAGGTTCCCATAAATAATTCATACTGTAACCAAAAAATCTAAAAAATATATGAACACAGTTATTTTTTACAGACATTTTAAATTCAAATTTGGACGAAATTACATATTAAAATCAATATTAACGATCTTGGTTTTTGGTTGTAATTTAAAAATATTATTTGGGGATATATAAAACTGAAAAATCAAAATATTGTGGCCTATCCATACAATCTACCATAGTATAAGGAATAAGAAGTATGCTCAATGTGACGCGGACTTATGTAGTGCCACGTGGAGTGATGTGGTAGTTGTGACCAACGGAGAACCTGTCGGTATAAAATCAAAATAACAGAAAAAAAAAAGAAAAACAAAAAAACGGCGCACTGGTGTGACTTTAATTTTTATTGTTAAGAGTAAAAAAAAACATTCAATATGATATTGAGAAACGGTATCGAAAAAGAAAAGAAGTTGTTCTTATATTCACGGTGACGTCTATCCGGGTCGATGTCAAGAGCACGAGAGCGAGCGTCTTGACAGACCGGTTCACCGGACGGCCGGCCGAACGTTCCTGGCGCGAGTGTCGATTGGCGGTTTGATTGAGAAGCCACGGCGCGGCTTCCGCGCAAAGGCTGTTTGAATTCAAACAGATTTTGCGCGGGACCGCGTCATACTCCCCCCCCCCAAACCGCCAACGGCGTTGGTGTTCCGGCCGTTGCCGGTGGTGTGGTTTGTCATGAGTGGAGGGTGGTTGTGGTGGGTCAATGAGAGGAAGGTGGTTGTGGTAGACACCTGTCCGTGGGCACATTTCCGGCTGTGTTCAGCGGACGTGGCCCTGGTGGTGTCTAGTCGCTTTTGGGCGATGTGGGGGGGCTGAAATACATTAGACTGACGTCCATGTCCTCGTGGTCAGCCAGGTGTGCGCCCGTACCTAATAACAGTTGCGCCTCCTCCTCCGGGGATATTTCCATATCCTCGGTTTGAGGGGTGGCGGCCGCTAGTTGTTCCGTGGTTCCGGTTGCTCCGGATGTGTGTGTCACTTCCGGCACCGTGACCACGGTGAGGTGCGGGGTCGCAGGCCCTGGCTGTGACAGCACCGTTTCTGGGGCTGGGGTTACGGGTGGTGCCGGTTTTTCCAGGCGGTGTTGCTGGGACGTCTGTTGGAGCTTGGCCTTGTAGTCCCGCTTCCGCTGCTGGTTCCGGCGTTGGCGGGCGTTCATCGTGGCTGCAGCTGGTGTTGGTGCGGTGGTCTTTGGTGTCGGCGGTGGCCGAAATTTGAATTCAAACAGATTTTGGGGGGGACCGCGTCAATGATAAGACTGTGCATATTTTAAGGGGCAATGAATAATTTATATAGTCAACCAACAATAAACACTTGACGACGTCACGAGTATACATTTAATCTTATGCAATACAGTATGCACAAAAACACAAGGCGATACGCGCGAACTAGGATGAAAACACGGTTCGAGTTGATCATACTTCTGGTGCAATCTACAGCTATTAATGATAACATCACCGTGAAAAACAAAAGATAAATTTAGGAAAATTAAATTTAATATAATTTAATACCATAGATAAGTATATAATATGTCTTATACCTAGACTGACATACCGTCTCCGCTTAGAATCGTTTTTCTTATACAATAATATTATATCATTGAATTCATATTTAATATCATCCATTATACAGTGACCCACTTGTAACCTACAGTACAGCAGAGCGACATCCACTTACCCACCTTTTTTAACCTTTTGATTGATATATTTGAAAAAGTAAAATATTTGCAATCTAGTATGTATGAAACAAATTGTAGTATTCCATAATATTTGTGTCTCAACCAATTTTTTGGAATATTTTTTTTTATAGAGTTATGTTTAAGAATATCAATAAATTGTATAATATTGAAAATTTTCCATTTTTGTAACTTTAGAGCTTTTGTGGCACTTGTTAAAATTAAAGAGTTTGCATGAAACTTTTTTTGTATGATTTTTTAGGGTGGGTAATTTAAAAAAAATCACAAATTAAAAATAAGGACCACATATATTATACATATTCTTTATACAACTTACTATAGACTAAACTAAACGAGTAGTACATAAATATGACGATATTTTATACTTAAGGTTAGGTTAATAATTTGGTAAATTTGGTATTTATTAGCTGTATAAACAGATAAAATAAATTCCAAACTATTTTTCAAAAAAAAAATTAAATCATAGAGTTGAAATGTTTAATATATTTATAACAATTCATAATTAAGTGTAGTAAGTAACTTTAACGTTAAAAAAATGTACGTTGAAAATTAAATAAATAATTATTTTTATTTTAATAGACACAAAATAGTTTTTTTTTTTTTTCAGAAAGAAACTTATGTAAAGCTGCTTTATCCAAAAAATCTTCGAGTAGAAACCGTCGATCATTATAATAGATAATAACGTATTATTATTCCATTCTTCTGAGTTCTGACGTGTTATTATAGAGTTTGTATAGTTAAATATTATAGCAATAAAATTAATATCGATGTTACAAAGAACGAACATAAAATAAGCCAACTCAAATAAAATATCGACCTGCATTACTTAGAAACTATTATACAAAAATTATGTTGGGTTTTTTAAAAATACTCAGAAATAACATTGAGAATATTAAAGCAATAATGATTAAGATATTATATCACCATCATATATTATACGCGTTATCAGTAACTAAAGGGGAGGCCGAGCCTATATAAGCCGGTCGTTTAGTTTCGATTGATCAGTGCATGAATTTGCTTGCTGAATAACTATTATTATTATAATATTATATCGTCGTCGTCGTAATCGAAAAACGCCATCACCATGAACGGAAAAATTGTCTTGTTTTTATTCGCGGTCGGCTTTGTTGGACAGGTTAGACAATTTATTCAAGCACACTGCTATTGTTATTATAATAATTTATCTATATGAGTTTTTAGTTTTGTTCGATATTTTAATGTCGCTATTTTGGCTTTGTGTATTTCGCTATAACTGTGATTATTAATAACGACGATGGAAAAGAATAATAATATTTATTAACTTCCGAATTATTTGTTTGACTTGTGATTTTATTGTAAAACTATACTTTACTTCGACTCTACGTTTTTACGTACAATTTTATCCACTCTCATAATATTATACATTTATATATATTTATTTACTATATATTTCACTGTATGTGGTGTATGATTACTAAATCATGTAGTTATTATAAATATTTTAAACGATTCTCTTTTTTGACGAACAATATACCTACGTCTTAATAGTATTTAGTTTTAACTTGTCACTAATTTATGAAATGTATTTAAACACTTAAATAACTTTATAGGCCATGTCAGCCGCAACCAATACTACAGTTGAAGTCGAAGACCTTAAAAAAGTTGCTGATCAAATGTCACAAACTTTTATGTCTGTTGGCAATCAATTATTGGGAATTGCCCAACAATTCATTGAACAATTTGGAACTATAATGACTAAAGGATTCGAAGACGTAAGAATAAATAATATAAATTGTATTACGTTGCTTTATTTATTGAAATTTGTTTCTATTTTTGAATTAATTAACTTTTACAGATGGACACAGATATTAATAAAATGATGGATATCGTTAAAAACGCTGACCCGAAATTGGTTGAAAAATACGATGACTTACAGAAGGAGTTGAAAAAACACCTTGGTGCTGTCAAAGATCTGTTGGAAGATAAAAACGGTGAAAAGGTAGAATTAAATAAAATCACCGAAAACGTTATCAAAACTACCAATGACATGGAAGTAAGTTTACGTGTTATATAAATTATATGTAATAACCACAATCATAATTTATTACCCAATACATTATAGTAGTACATAGGTGCATATACTAGTTGTATAAAACCATTTATTGATATTTTGAAAATATTAATTTTAGTTTAATAATTCGTTTCGTTTTTCAACAATTGATTGGTTTTCTCATCGTTGAATAACAATATTAAATCTCCAAAATTAAAACATACGTTGACATTTGTTAACACAAATGGTTACTTTCATTATCTTTACATATTCATACATGATTATTATTGACTTAGGATTTGAAAGTTAAAATAACTATTAGAACGAGCAATTGTCAAATCCACAAGATACCTACACCCTTTATATCATTAAAATTTATCAACTATATTTTGTTATTAAATTATTTTTATAGTTTAAATATTTATGAATCATTAATATTGATTTAATGTTTCAGGCTACCATGAACAAGGCCATCGATGGATTCAAGAAACCATGATTGTTTTAAAATGACGTGCGACCAATCCAAACAACAATTTTTATATTTTTTTAAATTAAATTATTTTTCTTTATAAAATCTATTTTTATTCCTGTTTTTTGTTTATTTAATAAAATATATACCTGAGTTAATATTTTTCAAATTGTTTGTTATTAATTATTATATAATTGTAACTAAATCTGATATGGTCGATTAGGTATATGATTTTATTATTGTGTTTTAAGCTACAGTATGATCTATGCTAGTTATAGGTTAAAGGGAGGCATTATTATTTTAAAAAAATAATACAAATATAAATCATAAATCAATAAATCATTGTATACAACAAGCGGTTTTTTGCTAAAATTGGAGTCATACTCTATTTCTAAGACATTTTATAATATTATGTATTTTTAAATTTTTATGGCTTACCTACTAGTTATTACCGGTTAGTAGTACCAATAATAAAGTTAGGTTATTATTAGTAAAGTTTTTAGTTAAACACATTTTTGCCAAATTATATTCTACTTATTAATGAATATTATATTACTGTTAATAAGTCATCATAGCCCTAAGTAAATACCGACATACCTACTGTAGAATTGTATAATGGGTTCTTGGTATAATATAGGTAAAAAACTTAAAATTAGTTTAAATATTTTGAAAATTTCAATATCATTAAAACAATTACAATTTAAGTAATAGTGAAATATATCGCAAGTCTACAATTAATATTTATTGAACTGCGATAAACCCACTACAATCGTTATTTTAGTCTGAACACACAATTTCTTGAAAATTTGAAGTACAAATGTTCAGTTAAAAAAAAAATTGGGACTGGATAGTTTTGATATATTTTAACTGCTGTATAAACAAACTTATAACTCATAAGTTACAAGGAACCTTATATTGAAATTTTCAGGCTCTTTGACCTGTAATACTAAAAAACTATATAATATGCTTGAATTGATAAAAAATATATATATACTAAGGAAAGTAGAAAATTTCAAAATATGTATTTTATATTTCAAACAGAACATAAAAAAATATTTTTAAAATGACTTCAGAGAAAATGTTAATATAAATATATGGTCAATCTACGGTTAATTCCTTTATGAACAGCAAAAAAATATTGCTCAAAGGAGTGTCATCAGGCAGAAAAAAATAATAAAAATAAAAACACACAAATCAATGTTATGTTTGTACATATTACATAATATTATATAATATACATATTTAAATTTTATACATTCATTTATTCAGTTTTGTTTTAATCTGCTTTATTTACTATATTGAGTAAAAATTTAGTTGCAATGTATAAAAAAATAGTTAACTATGCTCTAAAAATTGAAGTAGCAAATTATTTGGTTTCTTTTGCAAAAATGTATTGCAACACAGTTTGTTAAAAGCATACATGAACAATATTCTTTGTAGTTTGAACTGTGTAAAATTCGTTCTCAAACAAGACTACAAATTACAAAAATGTATTGAAAAAATTAAAAGAGAATTTGTCAAAATTGGTATCCCCTAATATTCCAATTTATTCCTAATTTCTATTTTGTTTTTCCAAATTATTAAGAAAATTGTAGGTACCCAGATAGCATTTTATAATACTAATATAATAACGTTATACTAAAATTATTCGTTATTACAATGTTATAATAATATTATTAAACAAAAAATTTCTGTCTGGGTAAGCTTGAACATTTTTTAGATTCTGAGTGGAACGATGAAAAGTATTGATTTTACAATGATGTGTGTTTTTTTATTTTTTTTTGTGTCTGTGTACACGATAAGTAGTCGAAAAAATGCTTCGATTTTCAACTTCAGTATATTGTTTGATTGGAAAGTGAATATCATTGGTGCACAAGGGGGGGGTCAAAATTTAAAATTCCAGTACTTTTCAAAAGCGCCAAGAAAAACAAAAGAAAAATTAATAAAAAAACGGGAATTTTTACGTAAAATCGATTTTTCAGAAAATTGAATTTGGATTTTGGTGTAACTTTAAAACAAATGACCGTGGATACATGAACTTTTCACTGGTTGTTTATATTTGCATTTTCTATACACGATAACATTTTCAAAATATTTTGATTTGTTCTCATTTTTCATTTATTTTTAGTGTTTTTTTCTAGAAATATCAATAAAATTTTATTTGTTTTTTAAAAAAACTTGAAAATTTAATAGAAGGCTCCTATTTTATTGTTTCAAAGGCAGATGAAAAATATTAAAAATCGTTAGTCACAGTTGTTTTTTTTAAGCATTTAAAGTTCAAAAATTGACAAAATATGGAAAAATCACGAAAATTAGCAAATTATTTTGAGTTAAGAATTCGTAAAAATTTTTCTTTTTAAATCTAAAATGTGAAAATGTAATACAAGATTCCTTATAAGATTATCTACCTTTATCAAAAAAAAAAATGTCTATAAGAAAGTCAAATTAAATTTTTATGAGCGTTTGAAATTCAAATTTTTACAAAATTGGATGTTTACTCGATTTCTCATGTAGCGATTTCCTTATTTTGTTGTAATTTAAAAAAAAATAACTGTAGATACTTGAAAATTTCACTGAATGTTTATATTAGCATTTCCTATGCACCATACAATTTTGAAAATATTTTAACTCTTTTTGAGCTGTTTACGAACATTTACAGGTTTCAATTTTTGTTAGTTTTTTTTTCTATAAATATCAATAAAGTTTTATCTGTTGTGCCAAAAAGTGTAAAAATTTAATGCAAGGCTTCTGATATATTGTTACAATAGCAGTTGAAAAAAAATTAAAAATACATAGGCACAGTTTTTTTTTTATAAGCATTTAAAGATCAAATTTTGACAAAATTTATCAAAATCTCGAAAATTATCAATCATTGTAATTAATAAATTACAAAATGTTCAGTTTTTATAGCTAAGGATTGCAAATTTAAAACAAAGATTTCACGTCAGTAGTTTATTCTGTTACCAAAAAACCTAAAAAATACACAAGCATAGTTTTTTTTTATAGTCATTTCAAGTTCAAATTTGAACGAAATTACATGATAGAAAACCTAGAATAACTATTTTAGTTATTTTGTTGTGATTATATAATATTATTTGTGTGTACTTGAAACTTCTAAAGTACCTACTCTATTATATATCTATGGAGTATGGACTATGATATTAGTATCAGGGTTTGTTGTTGACGACTTGACGTATAACGCATTCTAACTACCTAATGGATATTGTGATATGATTAATTTGGAATTTATTATAGGTACCTACTATAGGTCAATTTTTTTTAATACCATAGATAAGTATATAATATGTCTCATACCTAGACTGACATATCGTCTCCGCTCAGAATCGTTTTTCTTATACAATGATAATATATCATTTAATTCTAATTTAATATCATCCATTATACAGTGACCCACTTGTAACCTACTGTACAGCAGAGCGACATCCACTTACCCACCTTTTAGATTCTGAGTGAAACGATGAATGTATTGATTTTACAATGATGTGTGTTTTTTTATTTTTGTGTCTGTGTACACGATAAGTAGTCGAAATAATGCTTCGATTTTCGACTTCAGTATCTTGTTCGATTGGTGAATATCGTTGGTGCTTGGGGAGGTTTAAAATTCCCAATAGTTTTCACAAGCGCCGGGAAAAACAACATAAAAATGAAGGAAAAACGGGAATTTCTACGCAAAATAGGTTTTTGAGAAAATCGAATTTGGTTTTTGGTGTAACTTTAAAACAAATGACTGTAGGAACATGAAATTTTGACTGGTTGTTTATATTTGCCTTTTCTATACACGATAACATTTTCAATATATTTTGATTTATTATGAACTGTTTAGGGACATTTTCATTTTCCATTTTTTTTTATTTTTTTTTCTAAAAATATCAATAAAACTTTGTTTGTTGAGTAGAAATACTTGAAAATTTAATACAAGGTTTCTACTATATTGTTTCAAAGGCAGATGAAAAATATTAAAAATCGTTAGTCACAGTTTTTTTTTATAAGCATTAAAGGTTCAAAAATTGACAAATCACGAAAATTAGCAAATTATTTTGAGTTAAGTATTCGTAAAAATTTTTCTTTTTAAATCTAAGATTTGAAAATGTAATACAAGATTACCCATAAGTTTTTCTACCTTTATCAATAAAAAAATCTCTACCAGACTGTCAAATTAAATTTTTATGAGCGTTTGAAATTCAAATTTTTACAACATTGGATCTTCACTCGATTTCTCATGTAGCGATTTCCTTATTTTATTGTTATTCATAAACGAATAACTATAGATACATGAAAATTTCACTGAATATTTATATTAGCATGTCCTATACACCATACAATTTTGAAAATATTTTGACTCTTTTTGAGCTGTTTACGGATATTTTCATTTTAAAATTTTTTTAGTTTTTTTTTCTATGAATATCAATAAAGTTTTAGCTGTTGGGCCAAAAAGTGTAAAAATTTAATACAAGGCTCCTGATATATTGTTACAATATCAGTTGAAAAATATTAAAAATACATATGCACAGTTTTTTTTTATAAGCATTTAAACATCGAATTTTAACAGAATTCTTCAAAATCTCGAAAATTATTAATCATCGTAATTAATAAATTATAAAATAATCAGTTTTTATAGCTAAGGATTGAAAATTTAAAACAGATTCCACGTAAGTAGTTAATTCTTTTACCAAAAAATTTAAAAAATATACAATCACAGTTTATTTTTATAGTCATTTTATGTTCAAATTTGGACGAAATTACACATTAAAAAACCTAGTTATTTTGTTGTGATTATATAATATTATTCATGGGTACCTACTTGAAACTTCTAAAGTTTACTATTATATATCAATGATAGTATCAGGATTTGTTATTGATGTTGATGTATAACGTGTTATAAGTACCTAATGGATATTGTGATAATGTGATATGATTAATTTGGAATTTATTATAGGTCATTTTTTTTTTTAATACCATAGATATGTATATAATTTGTCTTAAACCTAGACTGACATACCGTCTTCGCTCAGAATCGTTTTTCTTATACAATGATATTGTATCATTGAATTCAAATTTAATACCATCCATTATAGAGTGACCCACTTGTAACCTACAGTACAGCAGAGCGACATCCACTTACCCACCTTTTTTTCTATGAATGTCACTAAAATTATATATGTTGGGTAAAACACTTGAAAATTTAATACAATACAATACTTTTAATAGATTGTTACAATGACATTTGTAAAGTATTAAAAATCCATAGACCCAATTTTATTTTTATAAGCATTTAAAGTTTGAATTTTGACAAAAGGCGTAAAAATCATGAAAATGTGCAAATTATTTTGAGTTAAAAATTCCTCAACAATTTTCTTTTTAAGTCTAAGATTTTAAAACGTAATACAAGATGCCTCATAAGTATGCCTATCTCTATCAAAAAATAAATGTTTACAAGCAAATCAAATTAAGTTTTTATGAGCTTTTGAAATTCATATTTTTTACAAAATTGGATATTCACTCTACTTCTCATGTATGTAGCGATTTTCTTATTTTGTTGTAATTCAAAAACGAACTACCTTAGATATTTTTAGCCGCGTTAATTAGTTGGCGTACCTCCGCTGTCAAGTCGGGTGAATAATCGGGGAGCTTATCGGACGCCACTAAAAGGTCTAATACAGAATCGTCATCCGTCCGAAATTGAAACCATAGCGCGTCTAAATCAGCCGCGTTTAACGCAAACTCTGAGGCTAAATCAGGCTCTGATTGTACGCGCAACGACATAGCATGTATGGCTCGAATCTGCGATATAATGGTAGTACGCTTTACTATAGCACGCGCGAGCTGGCGCGACGTACGCTCAATGTCTTTCTCGTCAGTCATTACGAGTGAAGTGTAATATAATATAAATATAAATCAAATACAAATAAAAATAAACTATGTCGCCTATAAGCACCGTAGGAAACACTATGTGGATACCAGCCCACCAAAAAGATCCAAACACACCGCTACCGAACCCCCACAAAGGTCGGAAAACCACGCTCTGCTACCAAAAATGTGCGCCGTGCCGCTCCTACTTTTAAAAATCGCGGATAGCGACAACGACTCGCGCAATGCTGTTTACGGGAAGGAGCTAACTCACAATATACTATCTCGTACAAATATTGTTACGAATTTAATGCGAAATGACGCGATATATATTTTTATAATAACTCTAAAGGTATATACAAAACATGAATATAAATAAATGTAGGCGCCGTGGGCCGGTAACCACGCGCTACAACCAATAACAATAAGTGATAAATAATTACAATAATTATAATAAATATGAATAATACATAGTTGGCAAACAAAAAAAATAATATGACCTGATCGACCTCCGGCGTTGGACAGCACGCGGTCCTCGCTGGAAATGCGACAGCGTCTTGATGTATATATAATTCGACGTATAATTTAATTCGGTGGTGGGCCGCGACACTGATCCGTCAAACCCCGACTGTCTCAGCGTTTACGACGGTATCGATGTGCACCAAGTATAATAATCAAAAAAAAAAACAATACTGCATCAATGTCAGTTGACCACGAGGTCAAAAACAGCCACACGATGCGAAGCGAACCGGCGGTACCTACGTGACCCGCCAAGTTCAAGCGTAGGCAAAAGACAAACAGACAGAGTCCCTGGCACGGGGGCCGTGGACGGTGGACGCCAGCCGGCGTGTGGACACCGTGGAGGGGGAACGACTCTTCGCGAACATTCCGCGCCGGCCACGAGACTTGTAAAGCCTTTGGACTTTGGTAGATTCGGCGGGAAGTTCAGCCGCGTTCGAACAATTATTTTTGTATTTTATATACCCAAATATTTTATATTGTTTTTAATTGATTATAATATTATAATAATGATTTTTTTAATTATATCATTATTATTTTTAATTTAATTTGATTTAATAGTACATGTTGGCAACGTTGCACTCATTTTCGTACGCAATCGTAATGTTTTTAAGACCTAGGTAGAGAAATCGTATATTACCGAAATATAAAGGGTGTATCTTATGTCATTGTATGCTGTTTTTTTTTAACAATTAGGTATGGATCGATGATATGGAATTTCGTTAAAACAAAAAAAGACAATCGTTTCTTTATTTTTAACAGGCAATTTATTTTATAATATATTCAACATTTTTAAACACGCAGTTGTAAAAATAATAAAATCGACTTTATTTTTTCAAATGGTAACCACTATGTTTTTTTATGGATTCCGCTAAAGCTTTTTTTCTAAACATTTTGAGAGTCAAATGATCAATTTTGATTAGCTAAGTTATTAACTATGGTCTTATAAAGTATGCATTAGTGACGATCAAAATTGGTCTTGGTCTTGCGGTCTCGCAAGACTCTTGCTGCAAGACCAAGATTAGGCTTGCAAGAACAAGACAAGACCATCACTGCAAGAATCTTGCGGTCTTGTATTTTTTTTTTTTTTAACGAAAACTCATTACTGTATCTAGATTTCAATAACTAATAATTTATAACAAAAATAAAAAGAATTTATTTGTATTGTTATGAAATTTGACCAGTGTTCGAGGAAATGGCGAATTATAGAAAAAAAGATTAGAAATATAATGGGAATTGATATTACAATATAACATAGTTGTTCATACTAATTAACAATTACTGAAAAGTTATTTTATTTTTCCAAAATCGATAAGTTTCATCTTAGAGATCATAATAAGAAACCTACACACGGCTATAACAGGTATTTAGTTATTTTTTTTATATATTTTGTGAAAATAGCAAGAGTGTTGCAAGAGTCTTGCTCAAGACCAAGACCAAGACCAATACTGAGTCTGCAAAATAAAGACTTTAGTTAATATTTGTATAATTATTAATATAATACCTGTACCTAAATGAAAAAAAAATGAATTATAATAAAATTACATTTTGAACAAATTAACTGTTGGTAGACATTGATGGTTTTTATAATACGACAAGTGACGTAACGTCGTAACGTCATAATGTAATACAGCATTTGCATAGGTTGTTTTACTCAACGTGTCACATACACATTACACACGTAATAATGCGAGTTTTAAACCATCAAATATTATACTACAGGCAGTGTCGGCGATGCAGAAAAAATATTTTGATTTATTTTGAACTGCTTACATTTTCATTTTCCATCTTTTTTTAGTTTTTTTTCTAAAAATATCAATAAAATTTTGTTTGTTGGTTGCGAAAAGTTGAAAATTTAATAGAAGGCTCCTAGTATATTGTTTCAAAGGCAGATGAAAAATATTAAAAATCCTTTGTCACAATTTTTTTTTATAATCATTTAAAGTTCAAAAATTGACAAAATATGGAAAAATCACGAAAATTAACAAATTATTTTGAGTTAAGAATTCGTAAAAATTTTTATTTTTAAATCTAAGATTTTAAAATGTAATACAAGATTCCTTATAAGATTATCTACCTTTATCAAACAAAAAAAATGTCTATAAGAATGTCAAATTAAATTTTTATGAGCGTTTGAAATTCAAATTTTTACAACATTGGATATTCACTCGATTTCTCATGTAGCGATTTACTTATTTTGTTGTAATTCAAAAACGAATAACTGTAGATACATGAAAATTTCACTGAATGTTTAAATTAGCATTTCCTAAACACCATACAATTTTGAAAATATTTTGACTCTTTTTGAGCTGTTTACGGACATTTTCTGTTTTCAATTTTTTTAGTTTTTTTTTTCTATAAATGTCAATAAAGTTTTATCTGTAAATATAAAAAAAAAAATAGACCGCTCGGCCATTCCGTCACCCATATTATACGATTATTATACCTGTTAGGTATAATATTATAGGGTATTACCACTGGGCATCCTAACTAATCGCATGATTCATGTTAACCTTTTATTATTCACTTACCAAACCTACTTATTGTACAAAAAATTAATGTATAGATTGTAGATTTATTTCAATAAAAAAAAAAAAAAAATCATTTGATGATATAATCACTAATTAATAAATGCGTAACTAAAAAAAATATAATTAATCAAAATATCTATAGGTACTGCAGGGTACACACCACACGACTTTTTTTATATCCTGGCATGATTTTGTTGGAGGCACAGTCTGTCGGGGGGGGGGGGCAGTACCCACCCGGCCCCACTCGTAAACACTCCTATGTTCACAATAATATCATCAAATATACTTAGTAATATTATAGGCTGACTGACCGTTTTCGCTCAGAATCGTTTATCTTATACAATGATATTATATCATTGGATTCAAATTTAACACCATCCATTACAGTGATCCACTTGTATACAACTGTACAGCAGAGCGATTTTTTTTTACATTTAATACAGGAAACGATAATATTACCCAATGGCCAAACAAACGTTTCTATTATCAATTTTAGTTTTTGGTTCGAACGTCTATAAGAACGACATTAATAATACATTAGCACATCATATTTGTATAACATATCAATATGTATCCATAAACCTATCAACTACTAAGGACAGTAAAAATGCTTGGATTTTCTTCAACAGTATCTTTTCTGACAGGAAATTGAATCAATCTAGTTGGTACTTTGGGGGCTCAAAAGTAAAAATTTCCCATTAGTTTTCAAAAGCACCGTGAAAACAAAAGAAATATCTATTATTAATATTATTTGAATTATTATTATGAGTATTTGATCTATAAAAATCCAATTTTGGACAAGTAATTTATTACCTAGTACCTGGTTCCTTACACTTATAAATATTTTAATTTTTAGGAAATTGTTGTTTTTAGTGACTTAAAATGGTGTAAAAAAACGTACAAAGCTTATGAAATAATTAGTGTCTTACATAGTTACATTGGATATTTAATATCCAATAAATTGTCATATTATATAACATATTGATATTATATATTATCTAGTATATAGGTACCTACTCGTATTGAACACGTTACAAATACTTTATTTTACCTTTTTACTTTACATTTCATGAAAATATTTCTAGATATTGTTTTCGCATAGACGTATAGTTGCTTATTGCGTACAACTCGTGTTAATACTTAGTATTGTGAGTGAGCATGACAAATTTGTCTTATGAGTGAGTGTCGAGTGACACAGCGTCTGATGAACTATTGTTAATTTATATTGTAATTTAAAAGTTTTTATTATACTTATTAGTTTTAGTTACCTATAACTTATAAGTTATTAGTATATTAAAATATAATAACTAAATTAACATTTGACATTTCAACGGACCATTATGGAGTTGTTGGATAAAACAAGGTAAGTAGGTAGTCACTATAGTCTGTTCACCGTAACTCGTAAGTTGACACACTTGCTATCGATAGCTTTAGGGTGCATTACTGCATTTAGTTGTACTCGATTAATCTTGATTTTAATTTCAAATAATAATAATAAGATTAAAATATTATTGTACAATCTAGAATTTATTTCATTGCCGAATTCAGTGATGGTATTCAACTTTCACCGAGAAAGTGGGTAGGAAGAATTAATGGTGAATTAAAGTGTAAATATCCTATTCATATTGAGAAGGAAAAGGAAATGAAGTTGGCTGTCCGTCATATGATTGATCCTCAATCTACATGGGATATTGTTGATGTTATAAACATTTTAGGATCAAGTGGTTTGTAAAATTTAAATTTATACTGATAAGTAATAAGTACTTAATACCTACTAATATAATTAATAAAATAATATTTATACTACAATGCTATTTTTGTTCAAATTAATAAAAACCGCTGAAATGTACTTTACCACCCAATGTAAATTTTTGATTTTTTTTTTCGGAACTTATCCATATTAACTATTTAATAACAATGGTAAAATCAGAATTTGTTGGTCAGACTTAGTTTCAATGTTATGGCCTTTGGATGTTAGCAATATACTTGGCAGGCTCCGAGCGACTACTTGTCGTACTGTAACAGTAACTTGATCTCTATACTTAAACTATATCATTAGAGGGTATGAGTAAAAAAACACAATCGCAAATTTCAACAATTTAATATAAGTAAAAAATCAAAAAATTGTATGGACTGGTAAAGTGCATTAGGTCCATAAAAATAACCTTATTAATGTACAGCTGATAGTTTAAACTTTCAACTCATTTTTATTATGATATTATAATTGTATATTTTTATAGTTTAATTAAATGTGTTTGGTTATTTCAATTTGTAGTTACTTGTGAGAGATGAATAGAAAAACGAATTAAATTGTACAATATAATTTTTCTTCCATTACAAAATAAGATGCAGAACATACTCAAAAAAAAAACATGGAAAATCAGAGCTAAAAAACAAAAGAAAAATATGGTCCACCTCATGATAGCGTAGGTATGTACTATATTTGTCAAGACATTTGAGCAGTAATGAATGATTATTCAATTTTGTTAAATGTTTATGTTCACTATCATTTAAAAATAGGTACCTACTTATTTTTTTTTTTTAATAACATTTTAATTTATAGTAATAAGAGGTACGTAACATTCTCAATATAGGTATATAACGGATTTATAATGATATATATATATCGCACGATATCAAATTTTCGGTTACGACCTATCAGGTATATTTATGTTTCAATAATAATGTTATATAACATGTACGATGTATCGGATATATTTATGTTTTAATACTAATGTTAAATAACATTTATAACATATCGGATATATACATGAAGTACATTTTAATGTTTTATATTAGGTACCATCATATCAGATATATGTTTGAAGTGTGTTATGTAATGAATATGAAATATTGAAAGGTATCAGTGACATGAAGTTATATATTTGAAATATCCTTTGCTGTTAGGGAACCCACCCGGCCCTAAATCCGGCCCTGGACCCACTTGTTATCGATTGATATTATGTCTTTATACAGGCGACTAAAAAAATGTTGTTACATTGTTAGTTGTTACCTCTATATTATTATTTATTATAGTACCTAATTAATACGGCATATTATAGTTTTTATTTATAAAAACTCGTACGAAATTTTTCGTAAATATATCTTTTTTTCTAATATTATTGTCTATGTTCTACGAACTTATAACTTAAATAATTAATAATATTTGGATACTATGAAAATTCAAAATTAACTTAATAATGAATATTAAAACTAATATAAGTTGATTTTAAGTTAACAAATGAGTTGAGTTAAAGTAAAGTTAATTAAAACAGCTAACTAGTAAGTTAAGTTTATAAGCTAAAAATAACTTAATTTTCAACTTATTAACTCTTTAATGCCCAGCCTTGTTTATGCTGAAATTTGTTTTAATTTTTAAATCCTAATTAATCTCTCAGGACATCATAGGCGGAACTACGGGGTGTGCCGGGTGTGCCTTATCACACTCTAATGTAAAAAAAAATGAATTAATAACATTTAATAATATACATACACATTAATTGAATTTCAATTTTTTATAAGTAAAACTGAAAGTGTTCAGAATAATTCTCTAAAATAATAATTGCATGTATTTTTATCAATTGTTATTTTAAATTATTAATGAAGCCTGGATGTTTAGACTTTATATCATTTCATCGTATTTATTTATCAGTCATAATTATTTCTTAAATTGTATTCAATGTTATTCTCGTTGACACGAAAACTTCGGCATAATTATAGAGGTCGATGCCAGACGGTGATAACAATTTCCATCGAAAAAATATTGCCTTCTTTCGGAAACCGACACCGAGCTGTATCGATGGTTAAGAAATAATAATTTGGTAGTTTCAAGTTTGGTATTTAATTTAACGTGATGTCGTGATTTGAGCAACTCACAGACACCATAATTTATATTATCTTTAACTTTGTGTAAAACAAGTAACAACCACCTATGTCGAACAGGAATAAACGGTTAATGTTGAAGCTTCTGAAGGTTATAGAAGAATTTAAAAGTCTTGTGCCATTTCAAAGACGATTGTTATTATAAAACATAAGTTAATACAATAAATTTCAATCATAAATAAATTATACTGGTGTTGCTTCAGTTTATTTAGTAATAAATATAAAATAATGATTTATAAATTAATATATTATAAGATCAAACAATAAATTATCATAAGTAATATGCCTACTTATATATTACATAAAAGTAGTATTATTGCATATTATTCTATCAGCCAATAGCCATATAGGTAAATATTATATTATACAATAAGTTAGAGTATTTGTTAGAGAACAAGGGCTGGATACTTAAAATATATTATTAACTTTAGTGTATTTTATATACTGTCCTATGGTAGACATTTATGAGGTAAAAAAAAATCATATTGCAGGTTAATTTGTCTATAGCCTCAGCTCTGTATTCTAAAAAAACAACTAGAACAAAGGCTGGGCACAATCAAATGTAAAATCCGCTTATGCAGGACATTACTAACAAGACAATAATAATTAACGAATTCAAATCAGTTTTCCAAAAGTCTTTGTATCGGTATAATTGACATTAGATTGATACATTTTGGTTGAAAATAATTGTTACAATATGTATATTTAAGTGTAACAAATAATAGTACTTAATACATTAAATTATATCTTTGGTTTTAATCATAATTATTTCTATTGTATCATAACTATTTGTAAATTGTTGTAAATCATTTTATATTAACTTTTGTGAAAATACCAAAATATAATACTGTACCTAACACTAAGTATGGATGATCATTGACATGGAAACTTTTGAATAACAAACAAATAATAATTAATAATATTAGGTATAATTTTTATTTTACATATTATACAATTTGTCATATACATACAAAATGTATGTATAAAAAGGTGGGCAAGTGGTGTCTATCTGCTGTACATTAGGTTACATGTAGGTCACTAATAGATGGTGTTGAATTTAATATCAATGATATAGTATCATTATATAAGAAAAACGATTCTGTGCGAAGATCAGTCAGCCTATGATATTACTAAGTATACTTGATGATATTATTGTGAATAAAGTAATTTATATAATATAACCTATTTACATGGAACCTTGTTTCACATTTTCAATCCTTGGCTCTAAAATTTGAACATTTTATACATTTTTAACTACAAAATAATTATTAAACTTTAAATCCTTATAAATAAAATTGCTCCCATGTATTTTTAATGTTTTTAAAATGCTATTGGAACGATATATCAGGAGCTTTCAATGGCGTAGCTAGACACTTTTTTCTGGGTGGGCCCGATATTTTTATGTACGGATCACATACCAATTAATATTTTTATTAAATAAAAAAGTAACAGAATACCGTATATTAAAAATTTATTTATTATTTTCATTATAGCATATTACATGCATTTATTTTAAATTTTAAAACTAGTAGTATAAAATAAAATAGATATAGCTTTACTACTAAAATATTCTTAAATTGAAAATTCCAATTTTCTTTTTTTCATTGATACAAACTTGTCTACCACAGCAGATGGATTATCCATGAATTTTCCACTAATATATTTCTCAATAGCAAAGTTAAATAATTTAGTCTGCAACTTGTCATTGTTGATATTAGATACATTTTTACTTTTTTCATTGTTGAAAAACTCATCTCTGCTGAAGCACTAGATACTGGAACTACTAAAATATTTTCAATGATAATTGTTAATTCTTCAAATTCAACTTTGTATTTTTTTAATTCTTGGTATAATTCAAAAAGGTCAGATACAGATAAAAATGAGGTTTTACCCAGTTGACATTGGTGTTTTAATTTGGCAATGAATTCATTTGATCGATAAGATGGAAATGTTTCAGCAAAAGACAAATTATTTCAGTATCTCCGAGCCTTGTATTACATTTTCATGCTTTTTTACCCAACAAATTTGTAGAAAAAAAAATTAAAATAATTGAAAACTGACAATGTCTATAAACAGCTTAAAAAGAGTCAAAATATTTTCAAAATATTATGGTGTATAGAAAATGAATATATAAACATTGAGTAAAATTTTCATGTATCTACAGTTGTTCGTTTTCATAAAAATTTAATTTAGCTTGTAGACATTTTTTTTTTTTTGATAAAAGTAGACAAACTTATAAATAACCTTGTATTACATTTTCAAATCTTAGATTTAAAAAGAAACATTTTTATGAATACTCAACTCAAAATAATTTACTAATTATTTAAACTTTAAGTTATTTGAACTTTAAATGCTTTTAAAAAAAAACTGTGGCCAAGGATTTTTAATATTTTTCAAATATCACTGAAACTATATAGTAGGAGCCTTGTATTAAATTTCCAAGCTTTTGTGTCATACAAATAAAGTTTTATTGACATCCATAGAAAATAAGACTAATAAAATTGGAATCTGATGGTGTTGGACGAGTATTGTTTTTTATTTTCAAGTCGAGTCGAGTGGAGTTTCAATTATTTCAAGTCGAGTCGAGTTAAAAATTCGAGTACTCGACAAATGCCAAGTGTTAAAAAAAAAGTATTGAACAAAAGTCGAGTATTAAAAGAATGCGAGTACTCGACAAAGGGTCGAGTACTGGGAATGCTCGAGTATTTTAAATTGTACTAAAAATAGATTTTTCAAACATTTTATATTTCCTTTCATACAGTTATATAATTAATTTAATCTTATCATAATATAATTATTAATTCATAACATAATAACACTAACACATAATATGATATTATTGAATTCTAAAGTTACAAAAAAATCAGCCAAATCGGTGTAGGTAGGTAGCTAATCTCAAGTGATGATCTTTCTTAGATAAATTTGAATTTTAGGTTACTATATTTAATATTGATTTATTATTATTTATTGTATTTGACTATTTAGTAGGGATTCAAATAAATAATAATAATAACTAATAGCCAATAAGTTGGTATAGACAAAATTAAATAAGAATTGTCTTTATTAATTAATAATTGTTATTATAAAATATAAAATATAAAGGCATTAACAAATAATTAATGACTATAAAGTATAAAGTAAAAAGGTTAGGTACAAATAGGTATTTAAAAATTAAAGTATTGATTGTTGAATATATATTAGTTATTACCTACCAATTTACAATATTTTATATTTATTATTTAATAACATAATAACACTAAAATTATTTTAATAATAAAAAACTAAATACTAAATAGTAGATACTAGATAGGTATTAATATTAATATAATATAATATATAGTATATACTGATATATTATTATTTATTAATATAACACTAATTACTATGTATTACTACGTATATAAGATATATTATTATTTAGTACCCAATGAAAAAAAAAAATATATAATACTTAAGTCAAGGACCTTTAACCATTGATTATTAATATTATTGTTTAATATTTATTATCATATTATAGTAATAAATAATAATAATATAGTATTCATAATCAATGCTATAACAGAATACAAAAATAAAATCATAAAATAGGTAAGTAACAAAATATTAAATAATAATTGGTTATAAAACTTATAATACTATACAATACTAAATAATAATAGGTAAATAGTCTAAAATAGTAAAATCGAAATTCATATAAACAAATCAAAAAACATATTAAAAATATTAAATAAGTATAGGCACTGGTAAACTATTAAGTATTAACGTTAGTTGTTAAATTAATGTTGATCAAATCAGTTAAAACTAACAAACATTTAAACAATTTTCAGTAATAGTATTTATGTTAATTGGTTCTAAAGGTAACTGATATTTAATAATTTCGTTTTTCACCTAATTATATATACTATTAATTACCTTCATTTAATTACCTGCAGCGGCTGCAACGATAATGCAAAATACAAAAATGGTGGGCAAGTGGATGTCGCTCTTCTGTATAGTACTAGTATACAACAATGTTATGACTTTAAACTCAGTTTGCTTCACTGCGACAGTCTTTAGTAGTGCATTCGCTGTTGTTCGTATAATACATTTGATAAGTTATAATTTTATAAATTAATTTTAGTTTAGGTTTTTCTACTTTTGGGCGTATTGTGATGATAGTTCTGTCATACGATCAATATACCTGTTGATATTTTTTTTTACGTGTGTTACTTCGGTTTGGTGTTTGTTTAATGTTTATAATAAACATAATATTTATGTAGTTGTATTATTATATTACATATATATATTATTCGTTTCGAAATTGAACACTTATTCATTAAGTATTAGGTATTTAATATTAGGTAGGTACCTAGGTAAATATACAAGCTTCCGTCAGCTGTCAAGAAAAAAATGTCTGCACAAGAAGTATCAGAGATAACACCTAATTTGTCTGAGCCCACGCCTGAGCAATCTCAGAATATTATGAAAGAAAGAATCGACGAAGTATCCGTATTAACTGATGATGAAAAAAATGAAATGTGCGACATGATTTCTAACTATCGAATTGATGAAACAATGGCCGACGAGTTTCATGAAATCATATGTAACACCGTGATTAAAGACAAAAAATTATGAACAGGAACTTGACCCTAAGGTTATTACATATTATTCTATTGAAGAACAATGTTCAAGTAAAAAAGTTATAGTTTGTGCTATGTGTAAAATACTTAGAAATAGATATAACTTGGTTTCAAAATCTAAACATTTAAAATCTGCAGTGACCTTACATGCAGAATTTGTGAGAGCGTTCCAATATTTACATGTTTCTACCTTAAAATAGAAGCTAAAAATCCTATCGTATCTTTTGAGGTGGAAACGATTTGTAAGAACTATTCTTTAGTGTAATGATGACGTCGGTTTTCGCTTATCTTATACAAAATAAAGAGGACGAATTTTGTCTATTTTTCAAAAATGACCACTTCCTTCATCAATACCAGTATTTTGCTACAATTTCTCACGAGAGTCGGCCGAGTTTCTCAGTTGATGTTGAAAATTAATTAATTTCTATGGTTTCCGTGAGTACTCAAGCAGCTAAAAATGGATCACATATTAAGGAATTCTATATTCAAGAAGAGTTTTTAAAAGAAAATAATCTAATATTGCTGTGGAAGGCGAAAATGGAATAACTGTTACAAAAGGAATTCTAGAAGCAAGTTGTGTGATCAAAATGAAAAGCGACAACTATATCAAAGGTTTTCTGGTGCTGACTTTGAAGTTTGCATGCTTTAAGTTTTAAATAATTTGTAACATTCTGGTGCTTGGTGCCTACTATTGTAGTAATAATAGTAGACAAGTGGCTACCAGTACGTTAATGTTGCAGGTCGCAGACACTTCTTCAGATAATAAAGTCGTGGTTGATGAATGAATAATAAAACAGTTGTTGTATATTGTGAATTTTATTATAACACTCAATAATTTTACTAAGTCCAAAATATTGTTGTACAGAGTGGCGTGAAGGTGCTTGCACTAATGGGTGGTAGTACACGTCTGAAGACAGGCCTATTCGGGCTCCCTTCTATATGAAGTTCCCCATGCCCCTCGCCTACAGATACGGTATCTTCGTTCACTTGTGTGGTCATCATTCTAGCCCACGCATTTACGATTGAATGTATTACTAATTTATGATTAGTCATTTTACTCTTCAATATTTTAATTTCATTGTATGCGTGTAAAATATGACAACCACCTATTTTGACCCTATTGTACTTAATATCCAGTGTTGCGCAAAGATAACTAAAAATTTATGTAGAAAAAGATAAAAGATAATTGGATATAATTTATCTAGATAAAGATAAAATATAAAACACTATTTATCTGGATAAAAAAAAAGATAAAATTATTTTAATATACCCGCCCCCCTCCAAAAAAAAAAAATCCTAGATTTGCCATTGACCATTGTGTACATTTATGGATGGAAAATAGGTAATAAATAATAAGTACTTAGTTTTAAAAAAAATACATTCTTTGTACCTAGGTATATTATAATTTTATAAAACAATTCATTAATATATTTTAAAATAATAGAAATTAACTATTAAACATAAAAATGTAATTTGTTATACAAATAATGGTTAACACATAATTATATTCTAAAATATATAAAATAGTAAATATACATCATAATAAAATATTGAAAAAAAAACATTGTACCTTCAGTATAAAATGAAAAAAACACTGTACATTTATGAATGAGAAATAAGTAATAATTACCTAATAAGTATTAAGTTTTAATTAAGTACATTATCTTTGTAGTTATATTATATTTTTTTAAAACATAACATTGCAATTGAAATAATACTGTATAGTTAATACATATGATAGTAAAATATAGAAAAAAAAAAAACATAAACTTCATAAAATATAAAAAAATTTTTTTGAATAAATATATTTATTTATCTAGATGAATTACGTTAGATAACTCAATAATTCATCTAAGATACTTCATCAGATAACTAATTTTGTTTATTATCTAGATAAGATAAAAGATAATTAATTATTTATCTAGATAATGCTCAACACTGACAGCATAGCACCTATTTTTTTTCATTCATCTATTTTTAATTTATGTATTTTCTTCAATAATAAGTATGTTATTATTAAGCTACACATAATAAGTGGATATATTAATTACTCACATAATAAATTATAAAATATTCTCGGCCTGACAAGTGACGACCTACCAGCATTTTGCAGAAGTTTTAAACAACTAAAATAATTAATTTAGGTATTAATTAAAACAAAATATGATTTAAAGAACACCAAAAATATTCGGTTGTACAGAAATATACTTTAATCATTACTTCAATACTTAAAGAATTTATCTCTTTAAATCTAAATTATAAGTAACTGTCAGTAACTCCTATTTTTTTTATTTTTTTTTTGTGATACTAAATTAATTTTTCTTGTGTAGATAATGAACAAATGTATAGTTTTTTTAAATTTTTGTATTGAATTTTAAATAATTGTTTATTCTTATTTTTAAATTTAATAAAAATCATTCTCATTTTATATTTAATTAAGTATTTTTGATTAACTAAATTGAATATATTACCATGTTACTATTTCTGACGTTAATATCTTTATTTAATAATTATATTATTATAAAAATCATTATTTGTTGTAAGAGCTGTCATAATGTAAATGTGCCTTGGTAACATGTAAATGGAATCCCATGTATCTTCATTAGGATATACAAAGTGTAATAGAATGACTTTATCAATTAATTAACTTTTGTCCCAATAAATATTTAAAAATTGTGTATTTAAATTTTTTAGACAATTGCACTACAAGTACAATTTATTAAGTATATTTATCAGTGTATTAAAAAATTTAGAATAGCCAGTTTGTAAATGTAAGTCTTATTTTTAGAAATATGTTAATGGTAAAATCATTTATTTTAGTCAAGTAGTTTTTATATAAAGCTATATCATTTTTTATACATATATCAACACGTTATTGAAGTAGGTACATTAAATTGAAAAGTAATAACTTTTATCTAAATATTCTTTTTAGAATTTCGTAACATAAGTATGTTTCTTAAATTATTTATTGTCCATATAATTTTCATAATGTTCGTAATACGTATAACCATAATACATAGAACATATTTATTTTTTATTTTTATTGTCAGGTCATTATACCTATTATAATATTATGATATAACATTAATATTATGATTACATAAAATAAACTTGGAATCAACTACGAAATATTTAATTATTATCTTGTCTTCTAGGTTTTGAACTACTTTATTAATTTATTTACACACTAGGTAAATACTACAGTCTACAATACGTCAATACACCTCCAGAAAGCATATTTTATAACTAATCTCAATTTTTATGAATTACGTATAATATGATATATATTATTACTAAACCATAAATTAATATAAAATATTTATATACAATTAAAATAAAAGTGTTGATGACTAGAATGGTAAGTTAGTCAATATCCATATTTATAAAAAATAACAAAACTATTAATAATAATTACAAAAAAAAAAAAATACAAAATTATTTAAATCATTTAAAAATCTAAATATTTTTGAACCTATTCCCTTACTAATTGTACCAGTGAATCTGCCACAAGGTATACCACTCAACGACAATTCGTATAAAACTTATCGACTTAAGAAGGCAACCTAGTTCAACACAGAATGGCACCAAACTGAAAATCGAGGTTTACAAAGATACCTACGGACGTTGTACGCACCCCTGCTTATACCTAATGAAAACCGTTCTTTAATAGTAGTTGTGGAGATTAACACAAAAGCGCTAGTAGACGGTTATTAATTTTTATAATAATATTATATTTTTATTATATTATAATTTTTAATTTTTATTATAGTGTCATAATTTCAGTTTCAGCACGGTGAATCGAGATTTACTATGAGCGAGTAAGCGACGACGACCGGAATACAATTATTTATTCAAGTTGTTTTAATTCTTTGAAATCGTTATTGTAGACTTCCAAAAGATATGGATCTGACAAACTTGATGGACGAAATACGATCTTTGCACCTTAAATTAGATCATGTGACCAATACTCTCGGCTCGTTGGATAAAAAGATCAACGATATAGCTGCATTACAGCAGATTGGAGGCAAAACAGTGAGCAAATCTGCCAATTCCATTAATATTATTATCAGGTTTTTGGCCGTATAGTGTCACCTGAAGAGTTAAAAAATACACTCGTTGAAGGAGATGCCATTCTGAATACAGTCAATCCCATTCCAACAGGGCAAAATATTGATGAAGCTTTAGAGTGGAATGACTTTAAAGAGAAGCTGAAAACAACACTCAAGGAAGTGTTTGATTTATTAAATTCGTTGCTCATTGATACCAACGGCAATGGTTCAGGGGCTTCGACGAATATTGCAAATAATAATGACAGGAAAGTAGAAGAAGAGAAAATCCGATTTTGGAGAAAATAAAAAAATAAATATAACTATATTGACAAGCTTAAGCCAAAATTGCCAAAAAAAAACAACCCAGTTGAGGAAGTAGTATCATCTCTACAAAATGAAGTAAACAGCACTGTTGCAAATTATATAAATCCAATTGTACAAAATGATTTAAATTCCAATGTACAAAATAATGTTAACGACACTACACAAAATAATTTAAATGGCGAGACAACATATACTATAAATGACATTATACAGAACAAGAAGTATATGAAATGTTTAAAAGTAGACTTAAAAATTCACCATATGATGACCCAATTTACAAAAATAATGTCGTAAATTCTAAACTAACTCTAACATTGCATAATGGTGAAACCTATATAAGACCAGTGAGTTATGTAGCACCTCTAATAGTACTAAAAAAATGTGATGATTTATGTCCAATTCCACTATAAAATAAATAACGTTTGTACCTATTGATCTAAATGTATAATATTTTATTTATTAAGCTGTCATAATAATATATTATATTAATAATTCAGTTAAAACCTACATAATTTATTATCAAAAAGTTAATTATTACTATCAAGTATCAGGTAACTACATATGAACCAGGGCTTGAAACCACAGTAAAAAAAATCAAGACGCAAACCTACCTATTTGTTATATCCTTTGTTTTATTAGCTCACGCATCTCCTTCAGCCTTTTTGGCTGTTGTATTATTATTACTGGAATCATATATATTCTTTGAAGTACTTGGAAAATGTTCATTCCTCCTGAAACATAGAATTATGACAGCTTAAATAAATAAAATATTATACATTTAGATCAATAGGTACACACGTTTTTTTATTTTGTAGTGGAATTGGACATAAATCATCACATTTTTTTAGTACTATTAGAGGTGCTACATGACTCACTGGTCTTATATAGGTTTCACCATTATGCAATGTTAGAGTTAGTTTAGAATTTATGACATTATTTTTGTAAATTGGGTCATCATATGGTGAATTTTTAAGTCTACTTTTAAACTTTACATATACTTCATTGTTCTGTATAATGTCAAATTGATACATAGGTACATTACAGCGACTCCTCTAGATACACACTTTAAAGTAGTGAGATACTCACTTGCATACTTTTTTTTTATATATTGCTACTGTGTTTTTATAAATAAATGTCATATTTTATGGAATACATATTATTATATTCTTTGTTAAGACCAATTATGCTACTCATGTTTTTGCTGTCTTCATCTTACACACGTACAACATACCAAATTTTCGTTCACTAGTTTTAGTAGTTTTGATATAGAGTAAATTGCTATTATTAAACTTTTGGGTAAGAACAATATTTATGTTTAGGCATCGTCAATTTTTTGATTTTTAAAACTGATAGGGTTATGTGAAATATCACAAATTAAAAGTCCTAAAAAGCAATAGTAGGTACTTCATGTAAAACATCTTTGAGAACACAGTAAAAAAAATCAAGACGCAAACCTACCTATTTGTTATATCCTTTGTTTTATTAGCTCTCGCTTCTCCTTCAGCATTTTTGGCTGTTGTATTATTACTACTGGAATCATTGATATTCTTTGAAGTACTTGAAAAATGTTCATCCCTCCTAAAACATAGAATTATGACAGCTTAAATAAATAAAATATTATACATTTAGATCATTAGTACACACGTTTTTTTATTTTGTAGTGGAATTGGACATAAATCATCACATTTTTTTTAGTACTCTTAGAGGTGCTACATGACTCACTGGTCTTATATAGGTTTCACCATTATGCAATGTTGGAGTTAGTTTAGAATTTACGACCTTATTTTTGTAAGTTGGGTCATCATATGGTGAATTTTTAAGTCTACTTTTAAACATTTCATATACTTCTTGTTCTGTATAATGTTATTTATAGTATATGTTGTCTCGCCATTTAAATTATTTTGTGTAGTGTTGTTAACATTATTTTGTACATTGGAATTTAAATCATTTTGTACAATTGGATTTATATCATTTGCAACAGTGCTGTTTACTTCATTTTGTAGAGATGATAATACTTCCTCAACTGGGTTGTTTATTGGTGGCAATTTTGGCTTAAGCTTGTTAATATAGTTATATTTATTTTTGTATTTTCTCCAAAATCGGATTTTCTCTTCTTCTACTTTCCTGTCATTATTATTTGCAATATTCGTCGAAGCCCCTGAACCATTGCCGTTGGTATCAATGGGCAACGAATTTAATAAATCAAACACTTCCTTGAGTGTTGTTTTCAGCTTCTCTTTAAAGTCATTCCACTCTAAAGCTTCATCAATATTTTACCCTGTTGGAATGGGATTGACTGTATTCAGAATGGCTTCTCCTTCAACGAGTGTATTTTTTAACTCTTCAGGTGACTATTTACGTAAACCCTAAAAAAAAAACATACTGATTTACTGTACTCTGAAACCCCCAACTTTCCTACCATTATATCACAATTAATATTTAATATAATACATACGGCCAAAAACCTGATAATAATATTAATGGAATTGGCAGATTTGCGCACTGTTTCGCCTCCAATCTGCTGTAATGCAGCTATATCGTTGATCTTTTTATCCAACGAGCCGAGAGTATTGGTCACATGATCTAATTTAAGGTGCAAAGATCGTATTTCGTCCATCAAGTTTGTCAGATCCATATCTTTTGGAAGTCTACAATAACGATTTCAAAGAATTAAAACCACTTGAATAAATAATTGTATTCCGGTCGTCGTCGCTTACTCGCTCATAGTAAATCTCGATCCACCGTGCTGAAACCGCTATACGGAAACCCGGGAAAATGAAATTACACACTACAAGAGTCAAAACCGCAAATCTCAATGTAGACTCTGTAGAGATTAACAATGATTGACATTGGGTATAATAGATATTAGATAAAAGATTAAATTGGCAGTTGGCGGCACGAAAAACTGTGCGAATGGGCTATGGGTGCTCGGACACTCCCTGTCGTCTAAAGCTCATCCACATGGTTTGGAGCCTAAAAACAGTTAACAAATAATAATAATGATATTGAGAAGTAAAAATTGTATATAATATATCTGATACTTATGTAAAATGTAAATGTAAGGTATTGCAGAATAGTAAAATACTCACATATGGATTAGCCGGATTTCTGAGTAAGGGACATCAACAATTTTCATATATCTGTTGTATTTTCTGCCATTCAGACTCAACCGCAGAATCATCAGGTTCTAAGAGTTTTTGGAAATCCCACACATATTTACATGTTAGCATATTTGTACTAATGAAGCGTTAAAAAGCTTACTGAATCCCGAAAACTAAAAAAAAAAAAAAAAAAAAATTACCTTACAGTAAATTTGATTTATCTTTTCGTAATATATTATTAGATTTTTTTTAAATATTATATTGTTTATAATATAATCAGTAATTTTTGGTAGTTCAGTTGGTATAAGTTAGGTGGACATTCCGAAACAGTTTATTTTATGTAAACTATTAAAGAAATTCAACTCACTCAATTGGATGCTTTAATTTTAAGACATGTGTATATTTTGGTTTAAGACAAAATAAAATTCAAGGTTAAGTAAATACATTTTCAAAATTATCTGAAACATACTATGCTATATAAAATAAATTTTGATCGACAATTCTAGATTTTTTAAATAAAAAATATTAAGTATTGTTATAAAAAAAAGTTATTTTCTAATTTGAACACAATACTTGTGGAACTAAAATTTATAAATTTGAAACCTTGCGGTACATCTAATTTTAACATTTTCTTATTTCTAATATCTTAATAGCTAATTTACTATTTAAACTGCTAACCTAAGTATTGTAGGACCTTATATTATATACAATACATTTTGTGTTATAAATTCTGATATATCCATAACAACGTTTGCTGGCTGCTGCACTAAGGCAGATGACACTGTAATTAAGCTTCTAACAAATTTACAACAGAGTATCAAATCAAGATTTAAAAATGTACATATGGCCCAAGAATTGGATAATTAAAATACATTAATTATCAACATTTAAATGAGAAATGTGACCACCAGTTACCAATATAATTGTATATATATATGTATCTATATAGCTGTATAGGAATCAATTATGACAACTAGAATTATCAATAATAAGATACATATAATACAGTACCGCCCTTATTGGGCAAATAAAAATTGGGAGGACTAAAATTGTAGATTAGTGATAAAGTGGGAAAATAATTAATTGTGATGCACTAACTATAAATTAGAATGTAGATAACTATTTGCACAAGTATAACTAGTAAATATTATAACAAAATAAAGATAAACTTTTTATAGGGCACGGGAATATTGTCAGATAAAAAAATAATTCATAACTAAGTGAATTTGAGTAAATTTTTGTAAGGACAAAAAAAGTAAATTATTTTTTTTAAACATAGTGGGGGAAGAGGTTATACATTTCTATCCTTCATATAGTGAGATAATAATAAATCTATACATTAAACACTATCTAGCAGTTCTTGAAGATGTGACATTTGTTAAATTAGTCAAAATATATTAAGTTAATAGGTTAATAAAGTTAATATTGTGTAAAATTTTAAGTGTACTTATAAACTATAATCTATATAATATAAATATTTTGATAGCATTTGCTAATTATTATAGGATACAGATAAAAATAGCAGAATGAGCTATAAATTTGTTTTATACACCAGGGACTCCAAATATGAAAATTTATAATGCTATTTTATAATGCTATCATAAATCTAGTTTACAAAAATTATAAAAATGTTGTCATTTATTTTAATTATTTATTTTTTTTTGAATATATATGAAGAAGTGTAACTCAGGTTAAATCATTTAATATATAATTTAATTAATAAATTAATTTTAATTTATTCTTATTTCCAGATCTGATAATTTTGAATAGTCACCATGCTTAATTCATGTAATTTTAGTAATTAAAAAAAGTAAACAAACATCAATTTTTTTATAAATTATAAATGTACCTATTAATTTATAAATAATATTTAGTTAATAAAATATAAAAGTTTATTTTTTAACTATGAACAGAATACATTTTTATTTTTGCTATTTTTCAAGATTTTAGAGTATATTATAGCGCATATTTCAGTTCTATTAGAGCTATAAAATTCGAACCTTGGTCATAATTATCTACATTGTTATAAAATAATATTGAAATGATTTTAATTAGTATTTGGGAAAAAAAATGCATAAAATAGACATAGTTTAGTCACAATCAGATTTTGGAGAGTGGAGCAAGTGATTAACTTGCCGGAAATACTATATAGTAGGACTATTGTTAATAATACAATTAATGTAACTTATAAAATAAATATTTTTAAACCAGATTTGAATAATTTCAATAGTAGTTATTTTGTGAATATTGAATAAACATAAGTAAGTAGTTATCTAAAAAATATACAGTTATAAATGTATTTGGGTATATTGCATAGACATGTGTTAAAAAGCTTGTTCAAGAGCTATGCCTATGTTTGTCTGTCTGTCTGTGTGGGTGTCCTTTTATGCATTTCTAAACCGTTCATCTGATTGAGATAAAATTTGGTATGGAGATAGATTAGACCTTTGAGTAGGCTACTTAAAAAAGGGTAAATTAGAGGTCCAACCCGGGGAGGTGCTCAAACAGGGATTTTAAAGGCTTACGATGGACATTTTTGTTTATAAATGGTTGCTATTGGATTTAATAATTATTATCATTGTTAATGCGATAAGCTTGTTGGCACAGTGCCACTTCTATGTATTTTAGTACAGAATATTCAATATAAAAAAGTAGAATGATTTATTATAATGAAATTGGCAATTAATAGATTAGGTATAAGTACACTATGTTAATACTCAGAATAGACTGTGAATTTCTCAAGTGCGTGGACTAGGTTAATGGCCACATAGGCCACATCCATGAGAACCGAGATACAGTATCAAATTAGACAAAGGGAGAGGGGACCGAACTATAAGAGGGACCCCTAAACGGCCTGTATTCAGACGTGTACGCCCTTCCTAGCTGCAAGCACCTTCACATTACTTTATGTAGTAATATTGTCAATTTAGACTTAGTACAAATTACTGAAGAACATCTTGATAAATGAAATTAACTTACACCTGTCTAGTGTCTACGCTTATTTCAACATATACCTTTATCTACATAAACATCACGGTCTTGCTACCTGCAACGTAACTTAACGTTATAATGGTAAAGTTATAAGTCCTATAAATTATATTAATCTGTATATGATTATCATTAAAATTGTTTAAATAGTTTGTAACATAATAGAAAGGATAAGTTTAAGAGGCCTATCGCCTATGCCCTATTAGCTATTTATATTCCAGGATTGTCTCCAAAAATAAATATTCCTGAATAATGTTTTGAAATCTAATTTTCATAATTTCACATAGTTATGATTCTGTAAGACCACATATTTTATTTTTTTCTATAGTATTTGAATAAAAATGTTAATAAAAACCAGTTGTTGAAAACCAATATGTTGACAATTCATAATATGATGAAAATATATTGATAACACATATGGTGGACATCAAAGTAACAACTTTTACATTTGCATTTGTTTCTGTTCACCATATTTTATAGTATTTAATTATCATTTCTTAATTATTAGAAATAACTATATAGAAAACTATTATAGGTGTGTGTTGATCGCTTTCCACGGGGCGACACCACTGGTTGACTTCCCCCTCACGTCAATCAAATATCATCAAATTTAACTATTGTATAACATGTAAATACAGATTGTAAATATAAAAAATTTTGTTCAATAATAAAAAAAAAAATGTAATTTAACTAAATGAAAAAAACATAATTTTTGTTCTTATGACATATGAGTTAGGTATACAAGTTCCTACCAGTATTCAATTTATACGAGTTATAATATATTTTTATAACTTATGAGTACTTACGTCAAGTATAGAATTTCCAATATACTGTTCTGGCAATTTTCTTGAGACTGGACTAACCTTCCGCATGACACCACGATCAGCTAACAGTCACAGAGGATTTACTGGGTTTACTGAACAAATGTGCAATACACTTGAACATTAATTACGATTACACACATCAATAGCTATATTATTTCAACTTTTGTCTGTGAAAAACATTAGTAACACAATTATCACCATTCATAACAAATGAATCAAAATTACATAGCTTTTTTTAGGGTAGACTTACTTATATCGCAATATGGTAAGTTAACCGTACGACACCACCAACGTTGGCCTTCATTTTTTGAGTGCAAACAATGACTAAACGATTATGAATGATATTTTATATGTCCAAACTTCAAGTAAATATATGGCATTTGTATAATTTCAGCAGGTACAGCTTTATCTTCACTCATAAGCAACTTGATCTCGTCTTTCCAAGTGTTTTGTTCGTCAATAACAACTCATTGTCCAACAAACCGTATCTAACACAAATAAAATATCCGTTATAAGCAAGTAAAAAAAGTACAACACACAAGTATAGGTACCTACTTTTGTATGAATTTGGATTCGGTGAGAGTTTTGTTCGTGGAACAAACAGTTTGGAATGCGAAACAGCGAGTTTCAAGGCATCAATCAATTACATTGACAGCAGCAAATATACTCAATCAATTCTGTCGGCAAGTCCAGGATTGTGGTAGTGGCGGTATTCGGGGAACCAGTGGTCATAGTACCAGCAGAGTTGGTGGACGAGTAGGCAGGACGACGACGATTTTGGCGTTGGTGTCACTTTGTTGTTTCAGATCGTGGGTCGTCATCTTGATCTTCAAATGCCCAATCAGACGGGTCACGCAATGTGCGCAACTGTTCCAATGATCGTTTGTCCAGGCTATCCAAATAGCTGGTATCGACACAGGCCCTCATGTTCGGCGCCGACTGCGTTCGTCCGTGATAAACGTTCCGCAGACTAAAATCCGGGGCACCAGACCTATATTACAGTAAACTCGAACCTAGCGGCACCCGCGCCGTTCTGAATGAGTAATGTACTCAATAGGTTAGGTTGTTTTTTTGTAAGTGTACACTTTTCACAACGA